>KB696905.1:0-31533 GCA_000349165.1 Anopheles christyi | reverse complement strand
TTCAGTTTATTGCAACTCAAAAAGATCTTGTGTAGATGGGTCTTTCCATAACGTTCAACTGATTTTTTGAGCCTTCAATTGTTAATCGACTTTGAAAAAAAAAAACAGTTATTAAAGGGTTCACTGTATTAGTTTGAAGATGTAGATGATGTGGATGCCAGTTGGAGACTTAAGCGTCAACCTAACTAGGGGATGTATGGTGAACTGCAACTGCAATGGTATTTTCGCATGGCGAACTACAAAATTAGAGCCAAAGTGGAAATAAAGACTATTCTTCTTCTTTGGGCCAACAACCGAAGTCCGTCAAGCCCTGTCTTATCCACTAATCAGCTTGGCTTTCTGTGACTGATCCATATCAGGATAGCCAGTCCTACGTATTGGGGATATCGATCCAAATGATAATTTAACCCAAGACGGGCATACTGTAAGATCGATTAGACGATTAGACGACTGTACTCCAGGATCGGCCTCACCGGAAACAAACATACAATAATTAAAATGTAACCATTTTATTTTACCTTTACTATGCGATCATTATGCGAGGTCAGTGTTTCAATACTAAGAATCCACACCAGTGGTCTAACGGATAGATGCGGTGTCTCCTGTAAAAGTCGGATGTTCTCATCAGCACTGTCACCCCGTAGCCTGTCTATGACGATGACTGTCTATCAAACTACATGGTAAAAAAAAAAAACCATTATGCGGTATGAGACGTTTTGTATGATCGTGTGTTGTGTAAGTGTATGATATATTTATGTTCCCAAATGGCATTTTAGTTCCAGCATTTGTAAGGATACCTTAATATCGAGTTTTAACATGGATATTTAAACCAAGTTAAAAGAAAATTCCTAGGTCATTGAAAGGGCTGGAAATTCGGGTTCAAGTAAAACAAAAAAATAGGTACGAGACAACAAGAGAAAGATCTGAATATGATTGATCTTCCCCATTTATACAATTGTTCTGCATCATTAATAACTTTTTCAAGAAAATGAATTCATGATAATACTGAAGAAATGGTAAGTTACTTAGTTGATTTTTATTATTGAAAGATTTGATTGATTTTTGCACTATTTCAGATAGGAAAACAATTTTTTTTTCAAATGAGCTCAAAGTAGTCTCAGTCATGTTCTCAGTTAATGTGTAATGTGCGGTACAGTTTGATTATAATGTGCGTTCCATAAAAAAACTTTACTACATAATAATTGTTCATCATACTTGGAGATTTATTCTTAATTTTTTTTTACATTTTACAAATTTTGGGACACGAGACGTGTGGAAAAGACTTTAAAACAGTATTCATCGATACTTTGTAGGCTTTTCTAGCAAAATTGATTAATAACACTCGTTGCTATCTCCTAGTAAGGGTCACAACGAAATGTATCAATCCAGTACGGTACAGGATGGTAGCCGCCCGTGTGTTAAGATTTTATCGCACCAGCTACAGATTTACGTGTTAATCAAACTCGTTTCCTTCAGGTTGGCCGGTTACGAGGCATGCTGCCTGCTGGATGCTTTTGCACGTCAAAATGAATGGTCATTTGTGTGGCGGGTGAAGCAAAACAGATAATGCAACTCGAAGACGAAAACAGATGAAAGACGGCACCTAGATTAGGCACGAGTACAGTTGTTGTGAAGTTGCTTCGATTGTAGAAGCTCGGCGCGCGGCTGGAGGGGTGAAAGTGCTGAGATTTAGTAGCGTTGCATTAAACGGGATGCAAATGCACTACCAGCGCTATAAAGCATAATAAATAAATCGATTAGATAAAGTCAATTTAAAAAGATTAATGTGCCACCGCAGAATGAATGTTTAAGGAGGTCCCCCGTTCGTGCAAGGGCTGTGCGTATCGTTGCGTCCTACACACGGGCAGGCTAGTGTTGGTGGTGATGGTGGTGAACCGAACGTTTTTGTGAAAGCGTCAACAGCACCGGAGGCGCGTACGCAAATTATGTGCACACAGCGGGATCGATACGTAACAAATCTTTGCTTTGCGACTTACGATACGCCATTAAACATTACTGCGACACGTTTGCACTTGTTGCTGGGCTTGAGACGTGCTCGTACCTCAAGATGCAAATAGTTTAAATTCCTTGGCGGAATGGGTGTTCAGCTTAAGGTACGAGTAGATATTCCTTTATTCGCCCAATTGCCTGAATGTAATGAGTGGATGACCTGTCTTTAGTCACGTTGCATACCACACTGAAGGTACAAATATCAATTAGGTGCATTTCAATTTGCCGCTACACATTGCTGCTTTTCTCGTTCCCTCGGTGACGATGCATAGAAGTTTACAGTGCCTAATCAGCAACCAACCGTACGATCTTTTTTAATGAGCAATTCTTACTATTTAGATGCCATTTTCAATCCAAAATATGTGCATTGGATCATACAAATTGTTCGAAACACTCCGAACATACTATTCCGGTGACGGGTCGTTTCAAGCAATTTAACCAACTGCGAGACCACCATGCTTTTGGTACGGTGCTCTGCACATAAAGCTTTATCGAGCCCGAGCAGGCTAAAGACGCGGTCCCCGTCGGCGTATTTACCTATTTATTATTATCGTAATTTATGGTGGACCAATTGAGAAATAGGTGAACCATGGCTCACTCTCGATCGTTTAGCGTCAGGCGTAGGTTGCGAAATGACCACGAGGTAGGCTATGGACGGAACGTAAAGGGGATCAACAGAAGGATGGAGCACACTGAAAAATGTGCACACACTGTTGTGTTGAAAACTAAAGATGCAACCTTGTTGTAGAATAGCCTGCAGCATGCGGATATTTGAGTGCAAACGAATATTGGACGGTTCATTGTTGGTAGGTTTAAAATTTCTCATGCACCCCATGGTTCTCGGCAGAAGGCTGATGGAGCTTGCTGTGATGCTTTTTTTTTTTTTGTTCGAAAAGAATGTTGATGTATTACACATTCTAGATTCAATCAAAAGCTCTCGACACTTAACAAATAGCATCGATTATAAAAGAGCGATGCGATCCCGCCATTATTGGTGTTACGATCGGTGGTTCTAATGGTGATGGCATAATGCAACCCCAGCAACAGGGAAGGAAACGCTCCACAGGTTCGTGAGCGAGAAATGGCAGATCTGGCGCGACCTATGTTAAACAAGCATTGCTTTTAATTCCAACCCAAGGACTACCGCTTCGCATGTCCAAGTGACCCGTAAGTGCAGCGTAAGAAATGGAGTCATGCTCACAACAGCAGCTACCTTTGCTGCAGCAAACATCTCGTCTATTGGAATGAGCACACGTTCGGCTACATCGCACAGGGCCTCGTCACAAAAGAGACGGAACGGAAGCAACCCATGTGCAGCTGGCCCTTGGTTCCCTTGGCAGTGGTGCTGTTGGTGTTCCCTTCGTTTGGCTTCGGGGCAAACAAACGTCGAGGTAACATTTGACGACCACCGTTACCATCCGTAACAATGCTAACATGGTTATGGTGATGATTTAATAAAATTAATTCCTTCTGCAAAGGGGTTGCCGTTTGACATTTTTCACTTGAGCTGTAGGGTTCGGGCAACATTTACAGTACGTCCTCCGATCAATGGATGTGTTTGATCGTTCGCGATCGATAATCGGTGAACGAGAGAGTGCCCCACGGGAATCGGCTGACGAATCGGAACGTGAGCCCTTTATGCACCATTGCACCATTTTATGCTTGCTGTACTGCACAACCCGTGGAGTCTCGGAGTACAGATTGGTTTCGAAAGGAAAAGAAGATAATGGAAGGGGTGGGAGGGCGAGGGGAAAGAAAGAGAGAGCAATAAATAAGGTGCAAAAGTAATAGAAAATAAAAATTACCAGCGCAAAATACGACCTTCAGCGTCGAGGTGAACCCAGGGCAACAAGACCGGGCGAATGGCTCCCCGTGGCCAACCGGAGCCGGTTCGCCGGTAGCTCTCGCTCTCTCCAGGCGAGTAGGAAGTCTCCGAGGAGGCAGATTAGCGTGCATTAAGTTTGTGTTTTGTTTTTGTTATTAGATTACAACTTAATTCTAGCTTTCGTGCAGGTTCGACATTTCGCTACTCTTGTTAAAACGTGCACGCACGAAAGTCTCAGGGCTGCTGCAGCTCACACACATACAGACGTGGTAAGTGTGTGCCGCATGCGGCGATGGTCGATCGCCCGAACACCTGCCCATGCTGGCAGTGGTCGCACTGATAATACGCGGTATAGGAAATTAATTTGAATATTCATTACAACCTCCGCTCTGCAGTGGCAGCAGCACTGCATGGGGCGGTGTCAAGCTGGGTGCGAGGTAGAAGTCGCGGGGAAGCGTAAAATATTGACTATTAATCAAATTAAGTGCAGCTTTATAATTAGTATAGGGCGGCGAGAATGGGCTGTTGTAAAAGTGACAAAATTGTTTTGGTAAACCATTTCTACACAGCGATTCAGTGCAGTGAAACAGACTTACTTTAAATGAGTTTTATTTTTCGTTCAAGCTAGTTCTAGGGCAGTTATTTTTAAAACTGTTCTTACTTTGTTCTTTCATTAACTTTAAACAGCGCACCGTGTATCGATAACAATACCATTGTGCTTTAGTAACATAATAGTAATACACGGTAAGTACTGAAATGGTAAATGGCAAATCTTAATCGCTTCTCTGTTTAATTTTGGCTTCACAAGCTAAGTGGTCACGTCGGGTCTTATACAGACTGATGCGTTAGATTTTTATTACAAGCTAAGTTAATCTTTACTATGGGCAGACGGTGTCAATTTTTTTGGTTGATCCTTTGACTGAGATTTGCCTATAGAATGTATGTGATCACGTTCAGTCGATTATCGGTTTTATTTTGTTCATCATACATCAGAAGTAAATTAAGGGTTTTGCCAGCTATTATCCATTTCTGGATGGTAAAAGCTGAGCTAATGCATGGGTAACGTTCCAAGTCCGTGGCATGAGCCATATTAAATAACTATTAGGTGTTTTATGCATTTTTATATTTTAAAAACCTGGTACCAATAATTTGATTAGTTAAAAAGATGTTTGCATGGGAGCACCGAATTTCATAAATCTTTAAATGTCACCCAATTGTTTATGGTAGTGTATACTACAGCTTCAATTATCTGTTGACGAAAGAAGCTAAAGTATGCGCTAGAATAATTATAACAAAAAACAATGTAACTTGCTGACGAGTCAGCATTAATTAAATGTAAATGTTAATTAAATTTAAATAAAAATCGACATGCAACTTCAGGAAATCAATATACATTTTTGTTTGTTTGCGGGCCAAGTCAGACGTTGAGCATCCTGTCTTAGCTTGTCTAACGGATTAAGATTCATTGAGAAAATTATATTTTTTTTATAAATGGGGCTTTCTGCTTTAAACTAATAACGTTAAAATTCTAGAGAACTAAAAATAATTTTGTTTGTGTTTTTTTGGAAATTTTGGACTTTTTTTGTTGATAGTACTCATTATTTTTGCTCGCCAGCACATTTTATGAATTCTTCATAAGACAAAATGTACTAATTAATTCCTCCCTTTATCTTCAATGTTTGCTTGATAGCAGCTCAATAGATCAGTTTTGAACGAAACTGGGATTGTGTGTCTGGTTTAATAAGTAAGGAGCTAGTTTATTCGACTTGGACGGACTTCTTTCAATCAGTACCGTCACCACACGTCCTTCCTGTAATGGAAATTTGATTGAAGGGTTCAATATAATAAATGAGCTTTTAAGGAACCAGTAAAATCTATAGACAAAGTTGTTTTTCTCATATTTTTTAGATCGTGTGCATTGAGTTGAGTGAATGAGTTTAAAAAAAGGCTGGCTCTTTTGCATCCAGAAAGGAACTGTAACCAAATAACATTGTTTAAGCGAATATTTTATTTATACGACTGGTTTGAACTTTGAAACCAAGAGTGAGTGTGTCTTTATACTAAATCCAATTGAAATCTAATTTTACACTGCCAGAATATAAATTAAACAGTTTAACAGTAACAACTTCGGTACATTCAAGGCGAATGCATGGTATTAGAGGATAAGCCGTAGATTGATTATTAAGATCGTTAGTGAATAAGTAATATAGAAGATGATCAATGAGATGGTGGAAATTATGTCTCATGCTAGCAACCTGTCTAGTAATGACAAATCAATAGGCAAAAATAGTTATTTTATTGTTTTTCTTACCTTAACTCGTATTTTAACCCCCGAACAGGTTTAATATTTTGACAAATGGGTAATAGAAACCGAGTGCAATGTGTTATGTCTTTATTATTAATTGTTACAACCTTTTTCATATTACTTTAAAACAAACCAAAACATTTATTGATTTTCCTCTATATAGCTTACATAGTCTAGTTTTAACAGATCATAAAATCAATACTTAACTAAGAAGCTAAGAAGTTTTGAGGTATTCTCAATCAAGTCTTTCTTACATTTATAACTGGCGTCGACGATGTTAAAATGATTATGATCACAATATAATAAGACAAATCATTTGCTATTGAGGTTTAAAAGTTTAGGGTTTCCTTTTTAAGCAATTATTTTTGTAGTTTGACGTGTGCAGGGATGAAAGTTATAATAGAACAACGCGTTGTGAGTAATGATAAACGCTTATCGTCTAACTGATTACGACTGCTTACTCAGCGTCATTAGTGCCCATCGTATTAGTGCCCCATTACACAGCCATTAGTAAAACACGGTACAAATCACTGCTCATCACACCGTCGTCCGTCCGTCTGCTCATCGTGTGCCGATAGTGATCGTGTTCATGGCTACCGTGCACCAGACGGACGACCATCGACTATCCCGCTGTAATCGCTAGTTGGGCTGGTGCTTCTGCTGCCACTGCAACGACAACCTTGATCACAACAGTAGCCACTCTGAGTGCGACGAGCTAGTGAGCCGCCTTGCAGGATGAGATCCACTGTTTGCCGTGATGATCATGTGAAGTGATTTATGAGTGCATGCAGAAAGCATACCGATGCAACAAACAGCTGTCATCGATGGTTTTCTAATGGCAGATCGGGCGGTGCGAATAGTTGCTTAAGGTATGCCGGAGGAGACAAGCTGCCATTGAGCTGACTGATGGTGTTTGTTTATGAAGTGTATTTGCGCACGTAAAGGCCCTGTCAATTTCATATAGATAAATGAAAGAAGAGAGAAAAAAAAAGAAATAAGCACGCTGGAGAGATTAAGTTGTTTTTCGCAATAGATGCTTGCGCTGGGCTTGAGAGATGCTAATATCGGGCGGAAAGGGTTTGATTACTTTACCAATCCATCTTTACCGCCATCCTTGGAGTTCGAGCACATCGATATGTAAACGCAACTTTATTAAACATGAAAACGTTAAGCAGCAAAAAAACACATCACAAAAACTTAATAACTACCAAGACAAGGTGAAAAAAGTCCCCCTGTGGGTGTGAAAAAAAATCACATTACTAAAACATTAATTGAACTCACAACAAATCCATTTCAAAGAGTTACCTCAGGTATGTAGAATGCTTTATTGAGTTGTCTTGTGCCAAAAGCTCTCAGATGCAGAAGAGTTGCCTCAATTAATACGTATCACACCATTTCCTGGATCCATTATTAACAACATTACAAAACCGATTTACCTTTCGTGGTGGTTGATAAGGCACCAAATATACTGTTTGTTTTGCTCGCTGAACGATTTACGATACCTTCCAGCGATCTGCAGTCGTAAATCGAGGGCTTAGCGCCATCGTGCCTTGCGGAAAAGAGGAATCATTTTCCATGTGCTACTCACCCGCAATCTAACTGCTACGTAACGTTAAAAAGAATACAATTCTCTGAGCATGCTGAAATGGCCGAAAGGAAGATGCACATATAAATTCCCAGCTTAACGAAAGGCGGTCCAGCACCGGGTCTGCGTCACGCTCCATGCAGTACAGTATTCCTTCGAAAAGCTGTCGATAGTGTAGAAATAACTTATCGTAAAAATCGTAAACAAATGAAGATATGAGGGTTTTCCTTTTGCTCTTACCGTATAAAATATTGTGTAAATCAATTACGACCAAACGATAGAAGGGGTTTGCACCGGTTCGCCACAGAACGTTGCCTGGTTTGATTCGCTGCTTCGCATGGTACCGAGCACAAAACGATCTGCGCTACGTACACAAGAACAGTGTTGAGATGATGTCGAGCCAGCAATCTTAGCACGATCATCGGCGCTATCATTATGGATTATTATTATTTTGTTTCGATTTGTTGCATTACACCTTTGCTTTTCTATTGATGTTGATGTTGGGGTGTTGGAATTTGTATGATGTACTTTTTTGTACAATGTAAGTGTGAGGACACGATAAATCGCTAGAGGGATTATGGGTGTTTTTGTCAAATATAGCATTCAATAATAGGAAAGGTTAGATATAAGCAATGAAAATGAGTGGAGTTTTAAAAAAATGATATGCTTAAAAAAGACGATGGATTTAACAATGTATTTATTTTTTCTTTACAAAAAGGTTCCAATCGGTATAAACAATTCAGAAATATTGCCAAATGTTGAACAGACTCGAAGATGCACTTTCCAGAAACAATGCAGAACGTTAGCACAAAAAAGGCACGAGACGTTAAATGGTGGGTTTTTTTTGGTTCGTGTGCACCAGTCAATGCATGCAGCCGGTGCACGTTCCATCCGTTCGCATGATGAAGATCGCAAACATCCATTTATTACAGCCCATAGACAGGACCCCGTCGATAACGATCGAAAAGATGGCAGAGCCGTAAAGAAAGCGGCCGCTTTGCTCGGTATGGGAAAAAGCCATACAAACCAATACTTCATTTCATGTATGCTCGTGCGGCGAATGATCATAAAGTTGTGGCTGTTGTGGACATACGGTGCCGGGTTTGAGCAAAAACACAATAAGATCGAAGATCACTAATTGTTTATCCTTGTGCGCGTGGGGGCGGTCTGGACTGGATGGACCGAATGCAGATATCGGGGTCTCCGGGGTTGCGGATTTTGCGAACTACGATGTTGCGATATCGATATAGAGATGTAGCGATGCTGCCAGAATCATGAAGCGATTATTGCGGATGGAAAGTGCGCGTGGCGTTTGTTGCGATCGTGCCATATATCCATCGCCACCCATTTCACTCACAGTCGGATACTTTTGAACCAGTATCGGCAGCAGGATGTGCCCTGCAAGCAGGAATGATTATGACAAACATAAACCACCGTACAGGGTATGATGGGAGGGAAGGTGTGTAGGAACAGACGCAAGGGTCAGGTGATGGCTGTAAGCCCCGTCTGTATGTGCGCAGAATAAGTGAATGAACAATTTAAGGCAGGAGGTTTTATTATACCTCCGGGCAGTGTGGCCGGACGAAGTGTTCTTCGTTGAAAGTGATAGAGGAACCAAAACCCCAACCCTTATGAGAATGAATGTCAAGTAGGTTTTTTTTGTTGTTGTAGTACATTTATCCGGTGGAGCAGTGATGACCTTTTTCGGTACATGCAAGGATGAGAGAGATTTGGACGAGAAGTTGGTTTAATGGGACATTTCAATTGTGTACTGTTATATCTGTATAACAGAGTTAAACATCAATAGATAAATACAATGCTCTACAGTACATACAGTACAATACATACAACATACTCTATGTTTCTTTGAAATAGATTCAAAAAATACCTCATTGAAAAATTATCGACAGGTTAATAAAAGTTATTCCCTTATTGTAGCAATTAAATGTTTTAACTTCACAGTTTTTGTCTTTACTCACAATACAGCAGCATGCATGAAGCTTTGAGACTTTGTTCCACGACAAAGATTGGCAAAACTGATTTCACAGTGCATAAGATAAGACTACTTCTATAGCATCATGAGATATATATTCCCTAGTACTAGGTTCAGTTAGCAAAATGGTTTCAAGATATGATCATTAGGCACATATTCTATATCTTGCAACGTAGATTCCCACAGAACCTAACCTTTTCTGACATTGTAGGAATGGACGTAAATGTACTGTATCTACAGTTATACCATCATTTTCCCCTCAATAAAAAAAAATATATATGTATTAAAATTATATGCTTAGTTGAGTGATAGATATATTCTATAACTGTTCCGCGTATCTGGAAGATCTCGTGAATGATTCCATTGTCAGAGAAAGGGGATCCTCGGATAGGAACTAGTTGTCTAGTAGTGAGTGTCAAAGTGATAGAAACCATCCTGCACGACAAGCTACTAATTGCATTACGACACTATATTGGTACTGATTAGCATGAGTTCATGCTCAAGCTGTTGACTTCTGCAAATTGGATTAAATTTGTGTCGGATTGTCTGAGTTACTTGGATATAGGCCAACAAATAATAAGTTCTACACAAAACTACTAGAGCTCCTTTTGGACAGTTTATTTCACGACATTCTTGTAATAATATTCCTGATTTGGATTTACTCGTATTTGAATGACCGGCGATTTGACGAAACTAGGCGTGAAATTTGGAGAACTGTTCTCAAACCTCTAAGACATACAAAAGGTCAGGTGCACAAAGAAGTAATCTTGGACTACTTCTATTCCTGTTGTTTGTGAACGATGTATTGTTTGTATTTCATAACGTAAAATAATTAAGGTAAACTTGCAAGCTGCATTAGAATCGTTCAAGATGTGGTATATTCGATACAGGTTACGGTTTTGTTGTTGCTGGAAAATTAGTCATTATATCGTTCACTAGCATCTTTGCATCCGTTGGAAGGAAGGAACTTTTAGATTGTAGGAAAAGTTCTGCAACGCAAACATTACTAGACAATAAGCTATTCTTTAGGCAACATAATTAGGAGACTTTTCGACGTGCAAACAGGACCTTAAGTATTATTTTTAAAATGTCCAGTGACTGTAATGTACAGTGAAGACCTAATGTACATTAAAACATTGTATAGTGCTTTAGTTCGACCTTTATTAGAGCATCGCAGTGTTGAGTCATGTCCGTTCGCGGTGGCTTGGAAAAACAGGATTGAGACTGTTGAAAGAAAATTTGATGATCATCATGGAACGGTCCAAGTTTACTTCCGTATCAATCACGTTACCTAGAAGGCAACTTAGGCTTAGGCTTAGAATCACTGGAGCAAAGAAAAATAAATGCCCATGTTTTGTTTATCGGAATGATTAACGGCAACATAGAAGCACCAGCAATACTTGACCAATTAAATTTAAGCATACACAGAACAACTAAACAATTCATACTTTTTTTTTGAAAACATGTTACACAACGCATATGGATCGAATGCACATAAAACCGCTATGTCACTTGTTTTCAATAAACTATTTGGACTTCAAAGTAGGCATGTGTGTATTAAGACAAGGAGTGCTTTTTTGTGGTAAAACTTTTTGAGCAAAACTTTGTTTGAATAATAAGTACCAGGATTATGTTTGCTTAATTAAATGAATTTCATAAATTGCAACGGGGTTAAAAACACGCAGTTACACAAGCTGTCAAAAACCGAGCTGTTGAAATCAATGGCTCCTAGTCAAAAATTCAATATTCATGGTCTAAAGTTTACGCTGCTTGTCAAAAATCAATCGTGTTGCTGCAGAAAAAGTATGCTGGTAGTCTAAACTCAATCGTAAAACCCTGTAAGTCACAGAGCGCCCAGTCAACTGAAAAGTGTACGCTTTGATCCCTTGCGGTTTATTTAAAATTCTATGCATTTGGTTATGTATGGAATTTTAAAACATATCGTATTTATTTCTTCAAACTCGGAATCACAAAATTTCATGGCAAAAACAAGACATAACAGGCAACATATTTACTTTAAAACAGAGACGGAACTTTAGTTCCTCCTGCGAAAGTTTGGATTGGTTTTCAATTCACAAATAAATTGACGAAATAAAGAGTATACTTTTAGGAGAGAAAAAGTTTGGACTGAAATTGAAGTGTAGAATCTTAACAATGTTTAGGATGATGAAAATTTTCAATCTATTATTAAATTGACGCGTCTATGTATGTCGTACCTTTAACGTCGGTGAGCTGCAAAATGTGATAAATGAGTTTATACTTACCACCATTTTCGGTGAACTTGTGTGATATTTTGTTTCCATATAACACTCCAGTGGAACTTCTTGCCACAAAAAATACGCAAGTTCTTTTGAACATTCATATATTTGAGACAAAGTTGAAACATATTGCGCGACAAACGCTCTTCGATTCGTTTCGATTTACTTACACAGCTAGCTTATACGATAAAGTTTTGACCAAGTTGGTTTTTACGCAAAGTACAAATAAACAATAGACAGTAAGCAGTAAAGGATCAAACGTGTTTTGTTTAGAACAAATGTACGAAAAGTTGTGCTCACAATAATTGATGTAAACTAAAACCATTCAAAGAACACTTACACGATAATGTTGCATACAGTATCATAGGGAAGCAAACTGGTGTTTTACATTTCAACTAAAACCGACCCATACCTTTCCGTCTACACTCGAGAAGTTCGTTAGACGCTTATTGGTCTTAGGTCGTGTACTAGCGGCTAGAAAATTGAAACAATAGTTATAATAATAGAAAGAAAACAAATAAACTACGTTAATCTTTACATAGGATCATTAAACACGGTTGTACGAGGCGATTAATAATACTATGATGCTTTGTTCACGACACTCCGCAGCTGGAGCGTTCAATCGTTTTATCCCTCATTCACTATGATTTTGTGTTGTACTTGATTGCTTTTTACTATTTTTTAAAAGGAGTTTTGTTTTAAACTGCATCAGCGGAGAATATGTTTCGTTCGGATGCATAGGTCATGGGGACCAACACGCCTCCTTTCCTTGCTATTCACTAATGGCAACTTAAGAACACAAATGTCGGTCTCGTACCGAAATGTTGCACACGTAATTGGGAGAGCTTTAGCGTAAGTAGCGTTAATGCTGAGCCGGATCTGTAAGCCTATGTACAATTATATACCTTTAAAAAACTTGCCTTATTGTAATTAATATTACCTTAATAGGATCACGCAAGTGCTGGTGCTATTCAGATTGAACTGTAAAATCGTAGCTCGATTTGATCTTCCTTAGTTTACAGTATTACTTTACGATCCGTTGATAAATAAAGTGTATGGTAACATTTGAAGGATGTTGTACTACAACAACCCAACCATTTGGTAGCACTTTAAAAGGAGCAGATAAAAACAAAACACAATTAAATACGTATAGTAACTCTATCTTACTGCTAATGCTCTGTGAGAAAAGGTCATAGATTGGGGAGCGATTTGCAAGAGAGCAAGAGATGCCAGGAATAATAGAGAGACAGAATAATTTTGTACGATTGTTTGGGTTCAAAATGTGAATGCGTTTGAGATCAGGTTTTACAGAGCCACTAAAACTTTTGTATACAATTTATCTTTAAGCCTTAATAGTTGCGGCCAGTTATCGTCAAGAGTGAAGAGAGAAGTGTTGTTTTTTGTATTTTTATAATTGGGGTTTAACTCAAGTTGCTCAGTAACATAAGAAAAATATGCTTAACCAAACCAAGAAACTTTAATTTCTCGAATTACTCGAATTTCTATCTCATGGTGGAGAACTGAATATAGTTCAGTGAGTCATGCTACCTTATACATCAATATTGACTCGAGAGAAAAATTTCGTCCACCCATAAGTACACAAGCAATTTGGTTGCATTTCAGCTAGCCTGTATGCTTTTAGTATTTTTTGCAGTTCTGCTAACTATGTCGGAATTTAGAGACGTTTGAGCAATAAATTAACAATCCAGTTATAGTTAATTGTCCCAAAATCGATCTGTTTGCTTGCTGTCCTCGTTGGGTGCAGGCGTTAAGAAAGCGGAAAGTATGTTGTGGGTGATTTTTTGTTGTTAAATGATGCCCTGTATTGGTATCGATACAAAAATATCAAACAATGCGCATGTAACGTGTTGTCTGTTGGCGTTTCCAAATATTTTCACATACGAATGGAAAGTGTGGCTCGAGTTCCAGCGTTGGTGGGTGTGGAGAAAAGTATCGCATTGTTGTGGAGGCGTTTTTCAGAAATTTGTTAATTTCTTACCAAAGCTCTAAATGCTTGTCTGCTGTTGAGAGACTGCCATTGTGAACGCAAATTTTAGGGTACGCAAGTTGAGCTCGTTGAGCTATCGGTCATGGAACATCATTCGACAAATATTGATGCAAACTGTTATCGGTTATCGATTGCAGGCGGCAACGTACAGAATAGTGTGGGTGGCAAGTTCAATGCATTGCGGAGGAGTAGCTTTAGGTAGAAAATTAACAGACTACATCCAAATCCTTGATGGTGCTTGAAGAGAAAAAGATAATTAACACCACCGATGACTGTGCGGGTTACTTTCAGCAAGCATCGAGCCGATAGAAAGCTGACGCACACGAGCTGAACTAACGGGTCAGTTTGCGGTTATAAGGTGGAGGAGTCATACTAAAGAGGCATTAGCATGTTTTACGCACTCAAAAGCTATTTGTAAACAGATTGACACAGTTTGTTTGATTTTGGGCAGGAAGTTTCTTAACGGGAGAAAAAGTACACATGCTCTGCTCAGTTTTGTACGTCATGATGAAAGATTGTTCCGCCGGTTTCTTGTGGAGCCATTGCATACGGGCAATACGGGCTTCAAAGGCACGAGAAGTAACGGGGAAGAAGACCGATGCACAAACTTCTAATTCAGCTACTCTTATCAGTCATTACTTATTTTTTGGTAAATGCCGCTTCATGTGAAGCGCTAAGTGATCGCTGCGGGCGAAGCTGCGCTCACAGACGATGCACTTGAACGGTTTGGCGCCGGTGTGTTTGCGGTAGTGACGCGTCAGCTCGTCGGATCTTGCGAAACGCCACTCGCATTCTGGCCACTGGCAGGTGTAGGGCTTCTCACCTGAAAGTAGAAAGGAAACAAACGAAATGATGCATTAGCTTGAATGTAGGAAGCGTGGGGCAGGAAATGCTGAGAATCTACACAACAGATCTTGAAATGATCCATGTACCACACCGATCATTGCTGAGCTGATGTCTATAATTTCTAGCTTTATTATGATGTCGCCATCATCGATACACACGAATACACATCACGCGTCACATTTCCTTGCGGCTGGGAGACCACCGAGCATGAGACAATCGATACGAATCGTTGATTCGGTTGACGACGTGATGCTATTCTTGATGTGAGATTGAATACTGTTGCCGTTGCATGAGCCCACGTAACCCTTCGCCAAATGCAGACGCACGAAAAGAATTTGAAATGGGGACCAATGTTGGCCCATTCTGGAGGACAATTGCAGTTGCTTTTGCGAATGTTGTATCGGTTTATTTTCTCCAAAGAGATGCCATTTCATGCTTTGTCATTGGACCGGTGACCCTGCGCCGTGTCGTATGACAGGTACGGAGCGCATGCGGCACTAGCTGTAGGATTTATGGGATTATTAAAAGTTTTCAGAGACCGTTAATGGTCATACGAACACATTTGAGGGATCATTGTCCGTAGTTGGATGCACTGTTGTTGGATGCTGAGAATTGACCCAAGGTGCACAAGGTGTGAATGTTGTGCAACGGTAATGGTAATGAAGTGCGAGATGGGACATGATATAAAAGAGGCATCACAGGTATTTGGTGTCTTTTGGTGCTTTGTATGTGTTTAATGTGTGTGCTATAAAATGTACAAAAGCAACATTGGGGGAAATTTTAAGGTTAATAAGTAGTTGTCTATACGCGTTCATTTAAATTACGTTTTTATTATAAATTTTTATTTTAGTTTGTTTGTTGTAGGAGTAATTTTATTGTAAATTTATATTCCTTTTTTTGTGACAAATATGTATATGTTGGTACACATATTCTATTGAAAATCTTCTAGCAGTTAATTGAATTTTGTTTTTGATTATTGCAAAATCCCATTTTTTATACATGGTTTTTTACTCAATTAAGCTCTAAACATTACCACGCTACATATTTGCTAAGCCTATATATAATATTTTGCCATACACGATAATGTGGTATATCTACTCTTTTGTGAACTTCCCTATTAAGCACGTTTCTCACTCTTTTGAGAATCCGCTTATTCTCGCCTAAAACTAGCTTTACAAAGAAAGTACAAAAAATCAATAGAAACTACAAGTTGTAATGAAATATTTAGGGACACTAGTTTTGACGCTGCATGAAGATGTCGAAAAATCCGAATTTAATGAAATTTGACCGTTGAGAAAAAATAAGTTTAAATTAGTAAGTTTAAAAAACGAATTTATCAAAAAAAACCTCAACAATAGCTCAACCTTATAGCTCAACAATAACAATCCGTCAAATTTAAAAATAAAAAATAAAGGGCAAATTTTTTTTAGCATTAAAAGAAGTATATCAACTGGGACCTACTGCATGTAATATACCTACTTTCTTGAACATGAAAAATGCGATTGACAAATATGTGCCAACTGGCTTAGATTTTATATTGAAAAAACATAGAAAATTTTGATACTCTAAAAATGGCGGTGAATAAGTAGAAATTGGTCAATAAATCACACCTTTAAAAAAAAATGTTTTATTTACATAGAATACATCATTCAACACCAATCAACTTTACCAGTTGTTTGTTTATACCAAATGGAATTCTCATTAGAATATGCATTCTCTCAGCTGAACCATCTATTCTATAAGATTCGAAAATGCACTCACCTTCGATCTGTCGATGTGGAGAAGCGGAAAAAAAAATGATCCTAGACATTCCAAGGAGCACTTAGAAAATGGTATGCACAAAAAAAAAAACCCTACACAAGCACACGCGCTCGATCTCTGGCACAGGTTCTGGTTCATAAAATGATCGCACCAGGTATATTACAACTTCAGCGACGCACCATCTTAACCACGCTGATGATGACGATGATGGTGCCTCGATTATGCGCTGCACCGCCGAAGGGGGCTGATCGCTATGCGTGTGAGTATTTAACTTATTTCAATCACGTCGCCAACTAATGCAAACAAAACACTCCGCGAATGCTGATTGGCAATCGCACGCCGCAGTTTTCACATGCCACCGAGTCGCTGCGGTAGCCGAGTGGGGGTTTAGGCGGAGAGCAGAAGCAAAAAAGAAAAACGAAAAAAAAAAACAAATAGGAATGTTCCGTTCAATAATTGAATAATAATTATGATCGCGATTATCGATTATATTTTGCGGCGATCTTTTGCTTGGCGTTTCTTTTGCTTCCCTGCACATCGCACCAGCTTTTGCGTTATGACCTATCGTAGGGGGTACAATTCTGACTGCAACGAATTTACGCCACAAATGAAGTGCTGGAAACTGCCGACCCCGTCGCCTGATCAGATTGAAAGTCAGTGTAGAAGGTAGGTTTTTTTTCGTTCATGCGTTTCACCTACTCTTTTGATCCTCAGTGCAACCATTACGGCATTCGACTGTCGATCAGCGAGATCGAAGATTCTTCAGAATTTTTAGCGTATTATTTATGAGCAACACTGTTACCGGCTGGTTGGGATGGAGATGTGTCTGGTGTTAGATGGCAACAGTGCTCCGGCGAATTCAGACGGCGAGCCGCGTGTGAGCTTCGTGGGTGACAGCATCGCCCGAGTGTCTCACCGTCTTATCCAACACACTGATCATCCATCCACCAATCAGCCATCTGCATTTGTTCGCTGGTGCGCTCGTGCGCCTTACCGTTTGCTGACGTGGCGCTGCTCACGGTTTTGTGCGCAAAGCACAGCACAGTCCAGATCGACCTCCGGGGGCAATGCGCGTCTTGTACGGTATTGCATCATGTGCGAAAAGTTTGTCAGAAATGCAATGCACCCTGAAAAGAAAGACACCACCACCGATCACGGTACGTATATGTGGCGGAATGAATTCGGAACGGCGCTCAACTTTGACATTTCCACTACAGTTGGTGGGTACATACAGGGTGCGCATAGGCCGGCCGGCCAGAAAAGATGACAAATGATTTTCTAATGCAAATGCACGATTTCATCACTAAACCGTACGTACGTACGCTTGTTTGTTGTTTACGCTACAGAATGCATCCAGAAACATGCATCGGTTATGGGTGAAAATGGAAGGAAAAGCCGATCAGGAACCGCAAAAGGTGAGCTTATGGATATGAGCATAGGGTGTGAAATTTTATCAACCGATGCCATGTTTGCAACAAGGTGGGATTAAAATGTCACTTTCCCATCGGCAACAGGAAGATACATATGTTGCATAACAGCTTTACCAAAAGTTTACGTTACGTACGTTCTAGGGATGGGTTTGCCTGGGCAACAGACATGCAGTTTGTTCTAGGACATGTTAGGAAATATCGACATGTATAAAATGCTCGTAACAGTGCTTGTACATATTTAGTTCCAGCTGTTTCGAGACACTTTTTTGCTCGATCATCTTAAGAACGCGCGTGGTGGAATAGAACGCAGGCCACTGGGCGAGTACGTATCAATTATAGATGCAAAGTAATACAGAAGCTAATTTTGTTTGTTCAACCTTTTCGTTTCCTCAAGCGTGCGGCAATCCAGGCGGTAATTAATCATTCACTACAATTCTTAAGCTTGTACGACTGATTAATCATGCACGATCATGTCAATTAGTCTGGTGCTAAGGTTTCCGCTGCAGCCCGAACCAAAGCGTCCTCCCTAGTGGACCACGGCGTCAGCCCATCACTTGTAATCGATCAGAACACCTCGCCGATTAAAATGGCACCGCTTCCCATTCGGTTGGTACATGCACTAATGATAATGATTAATCAATTATTTCATCAAACTATGATTGGAAATTATAAGTCTAACTGGAGCAAACAGGGGGAGCCACCGTGCACGAATGCGTACGCCAAGTGGAGCCCTTGAAAAGCCCGGTTGCTTCGGGGTTGGTTTGGGGAATGGCTCCAAGCACCAGTCATGGTGTTGCACCAGTTTACGGTGCTGCAAGCGAACGGGAATGTAGGGCATGCCGGTGCCCTGCAAAGCCACGGGAAGGGTAAGGTGGACAAGGAATTATTGACTGCAAATCGAGCCACCAGGTGACCCGTCACCAAACGCTTTATGAGCCGGAGATGACTTGATTCATGTTCCTGGGTTTGCTGCTGCTGTTGCTGCGCAATTGACGCGCCAGTTCATTGCAGAAGCTAGTTCGGAGTTCCCGCTGTGGGGCCTTCGGTAGGCAACGCTGCTTACGGTTTGGTAGAGAGTGGTGCCAGCGGGCAGTGTTAGATCGTTTGCTGGCCAGGCTCCAAGGAAGCAGACTGCGAAACTATCTTCCAGCACTGGACCGGTCTAGATGCGGCCCGGGCAGAGGAAGTTTGATTTATGGCGGTGAGATTTTCATAGGATGTGTGAGTGTGTACGATTGTGTATATGCCTTGCAGCTCAGTACGGGCAGGAATGTTTGCTCAGAAGCGGCGAGGCAGTCGACGCGGCAGACCCTGACAGCCTCGAGGCTTAGTCGCACCGTTTGACATCGCGCAACGGCAAACGGGATCAATGTGATCTTGATTGTTGTTCGAGCATGTTTTTTCGTTCGTCAAACAATTGCACTATGCAGACTAGATTCCGAGGGACAAGGAGTGTGTGAGTGTGTTGTAACGCGGTGTGAATGGAGTGCTCCGATCAATATCGTCGATGATCGCATGTGAGCTGATGTCTCGTGGACAGGAGAGGAACTGCGGCAAATAAGGCAGAAGTGCAGTGCTGATGCAAGAATTTCGTACGCAAGCGCGCAAACCATCTAATAATAGAAAGCACGTCTTGCTTGTGCATGATAGGAGTCAACAATGTGATGGAGTGCATACTCTTGCTCCACGCTCGATGTTTTAGCCAAAGAATACATTATCACAGGATCGGTTGTGCGGATGGTTTGTGCGATAACTAATTATTTGCCATCATGAGTGATCGCGTGGGAGATGACTGTAAGCAGAAGTTGCAAAGATTTCGTCAAAACTGCCATCGATCAACGCTTACGAGCAACACCCTGTCATCACTCAGTCTACGCTTCAGTGATCCTCGCGTCGTTGCGGGATGCATTTCTTTGCCCGAGTAAGATGTACAAAGAAGAAATGACTGTTCGACAGTTGTAGGTAGATCCTGCCACGAGCAAGAACAACCAAATCCCGAGCGCCCTAATGCGTCGAAAAGACAATTACACGGGTCGCTCATTGTGGTCATATTTCAAATCGCAGCCCCATAATGGTGCAATGAGCGAACGTGTGCGTGGTTCCAGATTGGCCCGAACTTCACCCTTCCCTATCGCCCGACGGTGGGAGGAAAAATCGCTGCCAGGCTTCATCAATCATCTTTGGGCAATGTGTAATCAACACGCCTATGGGCTGTTGTGGCCGATGTTGGAGGCGACTTCACCATCGTCCGTCCATGTCCCCCGTAACGTTGGTGATTTGCGGTACTGCCTACATGTGCGCACACCTCTTTTGCTGAATACGTACGCATATCAGGCACACATGAGGCGAGGTGAGTATGTCGTGTTTTGTGTACGGGTTTTATTCGCCTAAAACAAACGCACTTCTCGCAAAGCTGTCGGTGTAATGGCGTTGAACGCGTGTGATAGCAGTGCGGTACGCCAAAAAAGGGAGGAGGGACGCTTGAAGCTTTAAGCCGTGCTGCCCCATGTAACAAAACACGCATCAATCCAAGAATTAGCATTAGAAAAATCCACTTAGATCCTACGCAAAACACCGTACGCGAATCAATACGCGAATCGTGTCGATTGCGGAAGGTTGGGCGGAGGATAAGGTGGGTTTGGTGATTTACGGTGAAAAATGTTGGCTTCCAGGCCGTTAGTCAAGCCTTGCGGATAACTCTGTGCAGGTCCCGAATCTAGGCAGCTGTGCTGGCCATGGTGCAAAAATGCGACGAAGGTGTGAAAGAATGAGTGACGAGCTGGCATGCCGGCTGGTATTAATTGCTTTTCATTGTTTTTATGGTAATTAATTCCGCGTGATTGAAGAAAAAAGCATTAACAAACAACCTTTGTGCAGAAGTTATGGTGGCCACGTAAACAACATTACTACAGAGTGTGAGATTTTGTTTAACTATAAAAAGTGAATTTAATAAAAAAATTCAACAAATGTTTTTGGATTAAATATAATAAATGAATATGTTATTTCCGTTGCTTTTCATTATTTTATTACAACACCAAAAAAGGTTTTTTTTCGTGGATAGCTAATTTTTTCATATTCTACATTTTGTTTTATTTTGACTCTAAATATCTCAGGTTGGTCTCAGGTAGATCGAGGATATGAATGGTAAAACTTTTTTAAACCGTTATTATTTGTTCATAAAAAATATCAACCATATTGTTATGATAAAATCGTGACCTTAATAATTTAACATTCTTTTTTTAGTTCTTAAAATCATATTGGAAGCAAAAAATATCCAAATAAAAGTCAAAATAAAAAAAATATAGTTATGACAAACGCAAGAATAAAAATGACGAATCGTACTTGTCAAACGATAAAATGTGGATCATGTTAATAGAAATGTAGGTGGCAAATATCACGCCACAATTAAGTACTTTTTCTATTACTCTAACGACTATATGCAAAATATGTAAGTAATTCGATCCACACAGTCGTTTATAACTCCCCACTGGTATTTCTACTATTTCCAAAACACTTCCACTGATCAATTGTAAACGGTTCTAATATCACGGGCAAGTGGAAGTAGCCACCGCATAGCCACCGAAACTGGGTCCACTCGATCGATATCTTGCTAACAGGCGAGGACACGGGCGGATGGCAAATAGATTTATGGGCAGCGTGAAGTTCTGCCGGCATACCGAACTCCTGAACGAGTGGCTCAGTGTGAGGTGGGACAACATGCAGGACTGTGGAACGAAGGCTCGTGTCGAATCGCGACGTGACCGACCGGGAGCTCCTCCTTGCGAAAGGTATGCTAATTGGCCGTCATCGGTTTTAGTAGGTTTATTAAACCAATAGTGATCAGTGTAAGTGTACAGTGTAAGACAGAAACATGTGGAATTGGTAGAGTACTATTAATTGTAGTAGTGTTCAGTCAAAGAGACTTTTGATCTCATCAAAAAGGGGTAAAACGGTGAGCCATTTTGTTGCCCTCCTGCTTGTATGTCAATTTGTCCACAGACAGCGCGTCTCGGTCGTCCGATTAACGGTCCGGTTTCATTCGATTTGCGCTGACGCTTCGCATTGTTTACCTTTAAGGCTCGATATTATTGATTTGTCTTCATTTACGTATGCTAAATTGATTTAAAAGAAAATAAATATTACCGACGAGATGTGGCCAAGGGGCGAACCCCTTCGGGGGTAGTTTGTCTTGTTTTCGCTTCATAGCCGCGGGCCATGTGGGACGACGATGATGATGATGATGGTGGTAAAACAGGGCTACTTAGCCACACGGCAGTTCAGTCGGGCACGGGGAAAAAATAAACAAATGGTAAAATGGTTTGCTCGGGGGAGGAGGCAAGAAAAGCCCTAGGCTGGGGTAACACGGTAGCACACCGGCTGTAACATAGCGAACAATTCCATGGTGTCCCTGGCCATGGAAATCAAGAACTCGGTGGTTAAAGGGGATCCTACCAGCCTACATGTAGCAGTCGTAATTGGAATGGAAATTTATTCGCGAATATAAATGAATTTGAATTCTAGGAAATTTTTCAATTAACTTTTTTCTTGCTTCCATGCGCTATGCGCTCTCTTTCACTTGGTCGCATTTTCTCCCCTAGTGGATTGTGCCCCGGTGGCACCGTGGTGGTCCAGAGTTCTCTCGCGAAACAGATCTTCCGATCCTATTTGCCTTGGCGGGTGTATTATTAGCCTATTCGCGTGTGCCACGGTTTGAACGTCAGCTTCATTTGCTAGTTTTTTGTTGCTGTTTTTGTTGCTATATCATCCACCAGATGCAGCTGCTTTACCGCTTGCCGTTTCGAGCGCCTTGCGCCTGGACTTGCTGAGCAGAGCTGTCAAAATGGATGCTTATATTGACATAACGAGCTTACTGTCCGTAGGTACGGGTTACCTCATCGCAATGTCCATCCTTGGAAGTGAGAAACGCTGTGAAGGAAGCGTTGATGGTGGAAGACGCCACCCCGACCCTGTTCGTCCATTTCACTCCACCTTAACCATCTCGTCTCAAGCCCAAGTACAGTGAGATTAAAATGGGTGGAGAAAACTTCCATTCGCGAAAGTTGGCTATTGCCAAAATCGGAACACTTTTTATCTTACTTTTTCTTGCCCCACCGTATGGTACCATTCCCGGTAAGGTATCGTTGATTTTTTTGTCCCGGTTTATCATACAGCGGTGGTAATTCCCGGGTGTCGCGAACGCATACATGGCATTTATTTGGTGGTCGCTTAATTAGAGCACCTCGTGGTCGTTAATTGAATGCACTAAATGTGGACAATTTATATCCCAATAAATCACTGAGTACCGGTCGTTTGGTGTAACCAAATTTATCAATTCACCGGTAGCTCGAGACGAAGTGGCGTCTCATTAGTGCAGGCGAACGACGACAATTGGCGTTTGCGTTCGAAGGGACATTATTGGACGTCGATTTGTCCCTTGTGAGAGTTTCTGGTGTTTTGTTTGGATCAAATATCTTTTTTCTTATATTATACTGTTTGGTATGGTATTTATACAATTATGAAAAGTTCAATTACAATATGTAAAGTAAAGTTGTTTGAAAGCTATAAATAATTACACCATGTACCTAATTTCTCAGGGCATTTTTTATCGATTCTGTAGTTACTTTTTTGCTTTACACTTTAAGTATGGCAAAGCACCTCATTAATCGCGTGTCTAGTTAGGAGAAATAGAGCAGACCTTCACTCTCTGGAATTGTATCAAATTGGCATAACTTGCCTTCATTGTCATTGGTTGCATGCCACGGGGATAATGCGGGAAAGTTTATAACAGGACTAGAGCATGTGTGAGTATAATGATATGCTAATGATTGCAAACGGCTTCCATTCCTTACGATTTCCTGGTTGGCATATTAAATGTGTTTCATTTTTTGTAATATAAATCTTTTCCATTTGTTGCAACTGTATTGAAAGCCTAATAAACTCATAACGATTTGATGAGCAGTTTTTCAATGTTTCTTTCATTTCAATCCAACAAAACTAGGAATTTCCCACTAGATTCCCTTTGAAACCTTCACCAAACTAGAATCAGATGAGCTGCACAAGAATTCTTACGATTAAATGCTAATGTGCGTCACTCTGTCTATGGCACTCAGAAGGGAGAGCGCATTGCCATCGCTATCGATCTCTTTACCAGCGTACTTGCGCATGCAGATGTTTTGCAGCAGGAATTCCCAACCCTGGCCCCTTCATCACAAACCCGTGGTGGCCTTGGTTAGGATTTGCGTGATGAAATTGTAGCAAATTCCAGCGCACGTTGGCCTCGGTTTCGTTTATGTTACCATTTTTTTTTATGACCACATTACATCCCGCTCCTTCGGTGCTGCCGGGCACCGCTGCCAAGCGCTGTCACTCATCGATTATTTATTGCCTGGCTCCCATCGAACCCCTCCTGCCCTCCTTGGTGGTTGAGGGTTTCCTTTTACTACCGTGGCTACATGCCAGGCCATGCGGGAGACCCTATTCATCTATCCATCCAGGCGTCTATCCATCTGAATGCACCCATTGATGGTAGCCGGATCGATGCCATCGATCTGTGGTTGAGTAATAGGAAGCATCCAGCCTGTGGTGACTACCTTTCGGAGGGAACGCTCTTTCGGAAGGCTCTGCTTGGTGGCTAGGCTCATATTCGCTTTCCATACGCCAGCACGCCAAGTGTGGCACCTTCAATCAGCGGTGTCCAACTGAAGCGATCGCTTGCCCGACGACCATGTGCAGCACGTCGCAATAATTGATCATGAAATTTAAATTAAAATAAATCAATTTATTGCAAAGTACGGGGATCAGCAAAGGGATTACTCGATCCAAATCGATCAATAGTGAATGCATTGCACTAGATGCTGCACTCAATCAAAACTGTGGTATGCTTAAATGTTAGATGCTTTAAGAAATTTTACAATTACTGATTTGAAGCACAATATCAAATAAGTTGAGGGTCACGGGCTTGATCGATTGTTAAACTTTGTATTTGTTCGTGGTAATGACAAATTATCGAACAATATTCGTGAGCTTTATTCTTGACACTATCTTACTGATCATATGAACCGTTTTTCAATGTCTATTTGTAAGATTAACATACGTTCAAATTAAAGAGCAAAAGTAAATGTAACAAATCAACATGTACCGTTAGAGGAAAAGTGAAGGATCACTTGTGGTTGAACTCTTAGCGAAAGTTATTCCACCGCCTGCACTTTTAATTAGGTGTAGCTTTTTTCCCATCGATCCTTCGTGCTGTAGCTCCGAGCCCAATCATTAGGTTAATGGTTCAATAGCAGTATCGCGCTGAATGTCGCCCAACAATCCTCATGCTTCTCTTGCCTCCCTGATACTCGATAATTTTCACATTTGCCACCCAAGCTTCCCCTTGTTTTACTCCGCTAATGACTAATTACACCGATCAGTGATCGGTTTGTCGAGAAGGGCCCCGAAGCGTACTTCACTCCGCCCACTGACTGATCGCAAACAATTAGAGCTTTAGCGCGTCTCGTCTTTGGTTTGTGGTGGTTTGCCCTCCGCAAATCCAAACTGCAACTGTACGAAAGTGCCAGTGATGCAGGTGGTAGAAGGAGATCCGGGAGCGAATTTCGAACAAGCATGTCAGCTATCAAAACACAATCGTGTCGTGCAGCGTGGTTCAGGAAATGGTTCACAGGATGGTGCGCTCCTGATCGCTCTTGGACAATTATTCAAAGCGGCTTGTCATAATTCATGCAATTGTGACAATTACTCAAACGCATTCAGACGCCCAACACGAGCAAATCAATGTTTTCTGTCAACCTCCGGCCCCTATGATGGCATTGGCTGCAGCGGGCGAATGATCCGATTGACAGTATTTGTCATAACAAACAGAGTAACCACAGTGCTTATCAACGCCGACTAGTCTATTTCGCTGGAAGTTTGATGTGCTGGGCGCTAGTTTTATAACACAAAATAAAGCAGTAATTGTTGAACGGCAAAAGCTGTGAGTGCACGAAATCTTTGGTGGGAAAAGTAACGCCACTCAGCCCTTTTGACAGTTCGTACTGCTGGCGGGCAATGTGCGTGCGTCATGGCGTTTGGGATAAAATGCTCACGGCTCGATTGTGCATTGAGTTTTGCACAACGGATTAAACCTGGAGAGTTCTCGGCTGTTATTATGGTATGTAAATTACGGTAGCTCAACGTCGGCAGGGCTGCGTCATTTTTGCGGTGTCATTTGCGTTTTCAACGCGGACGAGGGAAGCCTGACGACTGGACGGTATTGAAATTATTTTTACTTTGGCCTTTCCCTAGCCTTACCCTTCGCGGAATTGGTGGCAGGAATTTGTCGCGAGTTTTTTTTTATTAGTGTTTTTTCCTCTTATGTATTCTCCACCAGTAGACGATGATGCCTGCGAACGATACTTTCCATTGCATTATTGGAATGCTGGCGACGGTATCGCTGGTATGTCATTTTGCTGCAGACGACCATTAGGGTGACCGATGGCGCTAGTCGGCCAGGTCCTCGTGGGCCATCGCCCATCGGCACGGGACGGGAAGAGATAATTCATAATTATTAATTATAATGGCAAAGCAAAGAACTAATAATTCACGCAAGCCTCTCAGGTAATACCTCTCGCTGCTGGCGCAAGCGCAATACGGGTAAGACGAAGAAAGGGTATCTCTCCACCAAGCGACTCGCTCTCGTCCAGGCCGAGGCGAAAGCGAAAAACCTAACGGTACGGACTCGAAATAATCGGTGACATAGTATGCAGCCTGAAGTCTTTGCAAACGCGACAGGACGGCGTTAGAATGGGGACAGAGACGGTGATACGATCTATATTTCACAACGGCCCCTGACCTTCGCTCTGGAAGTGTGATAGACACTCACATACACAAAAACACAGTCGTAGAATCTCGAGAAATAAACTTAATTCCGTATTTACGAACAATTTTAGAGATCGCAAATAAAATAAATCATAAGAGCACCGCAGGGTTGCGCCCGACTGCTGACTGCTGTTCGAGGAGTTGTCCGGTTTTCTTAGTCACAGCTTGCATAGTTATACTGCCGGTTCTTTGGTACTGTAGGAGCGGTACTGTGTCCAGCAGGCTGGAGTTAACCTCCAATTAGAACCAAGGTTAGGTCGGTAGCAGCTCGACTGCCTATTGCTCCACTCCAGCCAACACGGCACTTGGACGATTTGCATTAGTTTGGCTACCTTCCACGTTGGAAGATCTTTGCATCGGGGCAGAAAGGAAGGAACCTCAGGAGCCTGCAAATTCTGCTGCAAGCCAGCTGCTGGTCGGGTGAACGATGGCTGTGTTGAATTCGCCGTACCATGCTTACCATGGTGTAGCTTACTGGAAATTGCGACCTTAAATGACTATAGTGTAGATTGAATTCAATCTCCACCGGTACCGGTTTTTCTTTCGTCATGACAATTATTTGGTGTCAACAAGGGGAATTTGGTTTTCATCGCGGGTCAGGGGCGTGTTGCGGTCGAGTATTGCGTTCCATTTACATTGACGAATTGCGACTAATGGTTATGGCGAGGCTTTCGGCTCGATAGCCTTTAAAATGAATGGTATCAGGTTTGACCTTTTGGGCAAACAAATCGTCCAGCAGATACAGATGACTGTCGCTGCAATTGATCAGAGAGTGCCGAGAGCGTGGGTTATGGATTTAATGCTGTGGTTTTGAGAATATTATCGTTTCCGTTTTGTTTGGCTTTTCATTAGAAATTTTACAGTCAAGAATTGAAATGCGTATAATGTATAAACATGGCTCCATCTATCAGCTTATACCGTTAAAAGTTGCTTTCAATTAAAAATCCCATTAATGGGTCGGGACGTCGAGTGTCCAATATACGTCAAGGTGAGAAGAAATCGTGTATGCATGCCACACCGTGCCATGCTGTTCGCTACTTTCCAGGTGCCAAAAAAACACCCTTCCTATACTCCCTCTCGCTTGTCGATCGCCGATACTTCCTTGTATCGGTCCGTACAAGGAAAAGCACGATCATTTATCAGATCGCTTTTATCAGTGACCGAACGACGGACGGATCGGGTTGAGGGAAACGGGCGCTCCAGTTTGGTTTGCAGTTTGCATAGTGACTTGAGCGTGATTCGACACTCTACCGGGTGTCGAACGCTGCCGATGATCAGCGCAACCCCGTTAACTTCCTTCCCCTTTTCGGAGTCGAACCGATTTGTGAAATATTGCACTGTCCTTGGTATTGATGGCTTCGATGACGTGTTTTGGGCGATCGGGTGGTGATCGATTTAGTGTTTCGTTGTATGTAAACATCAGTACACGTTCACTACGCTCAATGCAAAGACACAGACACTCACACACTCACACGTAGACGTTCCATGCGGCCCGTATAGTGGCTGTTTTGATGTTATGCTGATGGAGGCTGCCAGCATGCCGGCATTATATGTACGACACGTTCGCTACCTTTTCTTTCGATGCCATTAAACGGTTGAACGGTTTTGCGGGCTGCTCCATGATTGCACGGGCGGGTGTGAGTTTATAAATCAAAAACCCATTCAGCTTGTCTTTTGCTAACGCGGCCTCGCTTCTGAATCGATATTGTTTGGTACGGTAGAGCACCGTGGCAGTGTAATTTGTTTCTGTAAAGTCCAGTATCACAGGGTTGTTGTTACTTGCTTTTTTTTTTTCATTCGTTTCTATTGACCCGTTGCATCCTGCTCTCAATTTGTGATTAATTTGTATGCTCTTGGATTCTGTTGGTGAAATAATTGCTTCGGAATGTTTGAGTACAATAACATGGGCCTCAAACTTGTGCGCTGGACTAGAGATGAGAATGGAGCGTGTAAATCACGGCGGTAAGCTGAATCTAATGCCAAGGAAACATTCATCTAGCTTGTGTTCAATTCACAAAAAATGATACGGTTAGGGTGCTAATTTCGGAAAATTCTATTGCTGCATCAAAAGCATCGAGAGACACCAACTAAACGTCGTAATGAACTTCTAGAAGGACGTGATTTGTCTTTCAGTAACAATGTACGGTGGCACCACTCCAGTTTAAACGTAGGCATTTATCTTTTTTTTTTAAAAGAACCTTATTTTAAGCCCAATTTGAAAGCTTTCTTTAAAACCTTCATTATTAATGAATAATTAGCATTCATTTATCCCACTCCAAGGTTTATCCTATTTTAAAATCATATGTCGAAGATCAGAAAAGTAAGTAATTTTATAAAGTGAACAGAGGATCATGAAACAGTTTTGTCCGAAAATTTATAAATACTGGTCAGTACCAGAGCTAGCATACGTACAGAAGAAAATGGTTTTGGGTAAATGATATGTTTCGAAAGCAAATAAATGATATATCAAATGACATAATTCATGTATACAACTCGTTTGACAGTTCGGTCATTAAGCGGTATGGTTAATGATATCGCTGTCAATTTCTCGTGATCTCACGGTACGCTGGGCAAAAGCATTGCTTGGCGGATGCTGAACACAAGTCCAGTACAGGTCGAACAATAATAATCGATGCTTGACAGAGTGATTGAATAGAACCGGGACTGGCTTTACATGTAAAATAATAATTTTCGCAAACGATAACGAAAGAGAGCAAATTGGCAGTCATGCCACGAAGGATGGCAAGCAGATGTAAATTACTTTAAAAAAGAAGCCGGCATAATACGACTGCGATCGATCGCACTGTTTCCAGCGCTTTCTTATGTTGTACTAGAGCGTTCTATTTAAAGGCGTTCGGGTACTTTCGCTCTGTGTGATTAATGATAAACGGCTCACTTTTGATTGAAGTGAGTTGTGATTTTAGTTTCCTTTTCTTCTATCTGTAGCAAAGTGTAAGTGTATGTATCCGTGTGGTAGTACTTTCCGTACCGCTGCTCTCGTACCTGCTGGCTCGGTTTGGTCCAGAGACGTTCGAGGGTGATAAAATGTTAATTATGTTCGCGGTTCAGCAGCAAATGGAGCTTGTGGCTTGACGCTTGAAATCTTGCAATCATTTTTCTTCACTTCACTAAACCCCATCCAGCGGTGAAGTACTTCGCAGTGAGGGCGAAAAATGTACAAAACCCTGTGAAAGGGATCGAAGCAGACGGGAAGATGGAGATATCCACTTGTTCGTCTATGAATTAAATTTAACGATGACCGCCGTTGAGTGAAGGGAGCAGGCGGATAAGATAAAAGCGGGAGGTGGGACGGGGAATGAACCTAAGCGACCAATGACGCCTATGATTAAGTGGATTTAATTTAAAAACGATTATGTGACCGCTGAACTAATAATCCACACCATGGCACACAAGTGAGCATTAAACGATCACCTTTTTCCCCGCCGCCATTCGTGGATCGGGACGGGATCGACGGATCGGGTCAAGTTGAATGATGGCTTTGACCACCCATTGCGCTTGTGGTTTGGGGAGATTTTAGGCGAGCGAAGTAGGTGAAAAAATAAGAAAAACACAAATGCTCAGGTCTGGGGCGGAATGGCTACAGAAAGGGGGTTGCGAACAGCATAAAACGGAAAGCAAACAGCGCTTCATGGCAATTTGGCGGAAATGTAAAAACATCGTCACTGAACGCTTTTAGGAAGAGGGTTTGGGATGTACGCAAGCTTTTGTTTTTTATTGTTTTAAATATTGAATTGAGGATGGTTTTTGGTTGCAGCGACCGGTGACGAAGCAAATAATATCGACCCATAGTGTTTTCTTATCATGCTGTATGCTCATGAAACATCGCGACGAGTGTCTTCGTCAGTTAAGCCCATACTTTGCTTGACGAGTGAGGGGAAAGCAGGACCCGAGGAAGCTTCGTAAGCGAAAAGGACCATCGACGTCGTCGAGATTAGAACACATAAAATGCATCTTGAGATCATAATAATGTATTGTGCCTCTTTTCTCCATCTTTATGGTTGGTTTTGTTTGACTGGGAAAAAGGGCAACATCGAAGCGAGAGAAACGCAACCATCGGCAATGACGACCATTATATGAACCGTTGCAAATTATATTCGACTCGAATGGGCTGAATTGCAGTTTCTCTTACCCCGCACCGTATCAACAATGGGCTCAAGTCTGGGACAGGATGCGTTGCAAAAAATATGGGAAAGAAACATTTTAATACGCTTTTTAAGACACCAAAGGCCGACCAAAGACAGACGACCTATGATAAGTACATTGGCTCTGAGCCTGTGGAAGATTATAAGGGATGTTCCTGTGCCTCAAAGCTATAGGATTGTTTTGCTGGTTGCTGGCAGAAGTCCACGTGGGTGTTATAAAACCGATAGCAAAATTGCACTTTTTGTGCTTTCCTGTATGAAGACATTCACGCGCTGGACATGACCCATGTAGCACGTGCGTTGTGAGCATGATAATGGGTATCATTCCAACAAACATAATAACTAGAAAACGTCTGGTGGAGGAAATATTTTGAGATTCGATTTCAATCTTTTTTTGAGATTAATCAATGCTGTATAATAACATTGGGACAGCCTGGTGGTCTAATGGATGACGCGCCGGCTCCTGTAAAGGCCGGACGTAGTTCAATTC
>KB696904.1:20561-58202 GCA_000349165.1 Anopheles christyi | reverse complement strand
GTTGTAAATGTGAACCTCCGAAAAGAACGACTGAACCGGACGGCTGATCACGTTGCTTGTTGCCCACGCCGGTCATTATTCATTCGTTTCAATTACCGCTACGAACGTGAGCCTTGCTTTTCCCAAAGTAATAAGCATGATTAATAAATAAATTAAAATAAGACACACACACACACACACACACACACACACACACACACACGTATACACCTACACACTATCGTGTTTTTTCTGCAAGTAAAACAAAAAAAGAGGGACGTACACTACACCACTTTCAACAAAATGTCCAGAACAGGAATGGTCTGACGTAAAAATGGTAGATATGGTCCATCGAAACAGTCCTTCATGGAGCATGTGTATGTGTGGGTGTGTGTACGTGTGTTTAGGTTCACTATCTCTTCTCTCTGCAGGTCACTTCATAAATTATTCTACACTCCATCTAATGCTTCTGCCGGCTACCGGTATATGCGCCTGTATAAAATTTTCATTTTAGCCACTGTAAAGCGTGATGGTGGCAAACACACTCTCGAAAAAATAACAGAACAAACCGTCGAAATTATCGTGGGAGTGTGTGGTGCACGGACAGTCACATATGTGGGATAGTGAAATGAAATTAATGCTTCAAAATCGTTTTAGATGTCAACTACCACCGGCCATTACCGAGCGTTAAAAGTCGCACTGTAATGGAGCTTTTCAATGTGCCAGTGTAATTGTGTTTAATTTATGATGGTTACTCTAATGTGACAGGCATGAGCGTCTATTAAAGGTCGGAGTTCACATTCCTTTACAGGAACACTTCCAAAATCGTTAATATATGTGCAGTGGTCATGAGTCAAACGACTTCCTATGAATTTAATTTTAAATTTAGAGTACAAATACAAATCTGAGCAAACTAGTTGATTAACCACTTTTAGAATGTTGTGACTTGTTTTGTTATCACACATAGCTTAAACGACTCAAACAAACCATTTTTATAACTCACCGCAGGCCTGAACATTTATATCGTGCTTATCAATTATGTGTTGAAACAATTCATCTCTAACGTTTGTTCTAATGAAGCAACTTTAAATGCCATCTTTTCACATCCATAAAATGTAAAATCGTTACCTTTGCTATCATCATCTCGACAGATCACAGCCTATGACAACCTCACGATGGTAGTAAATAGAAACTGAATTTAATGTCTCTCGTCATCGCTTTTCATTGCCATCTGTTTGGCGAAAATCGGCTCACGTTATTCTCGCATTAATGTCCCGCCTTACTATCAATGACCTCCGTTAAAAGTGAATCATTAATTTATCCCCACAAACTTTCTTTCCTTTTGCTCAACATCTCCCGCCACAGGCATATGCAGCGGCGAAAAACGCTTCTCCTAAAGTTACTAAACGTCCAACGATGTGACACATTTTTACGAGCAGCTTTCAGCTCAGCAAGTCTCCCCGAAACTAGAGGGCGGCCTACCGATACGACGCTTCTGAGCCATGTGCTATGCATTGCACCATGCCCTGCTGCTGCTGGGCACCAGAGTTTAGAGGAGGATGTTCATAAAAACGTCAAAACTCCTGCTCTCTGAGCATGTGGGCTAGACCTCCCTGGGCCGCTTGTGCCTCAGTGGAATGTTTGATTTGGTTGGCGAATAAGCCCCCATAAAGTCACGGAACATGCACTTCCAGCGTGCAAACAGGAGGGGCATCGTCATATCGACAATTTCCGGCACAGTGAGGCATTCTCTGTGCGGGAAGAAGTTTGCGTCCTGAAGCCGACAAGTCAACCGTCCATACTACGTCATTCGTAAATTTGCACTGTTTATGTGTTTACCCAGCGGTCAGTTAACGTTTGTGTTAGTGTTAGAAGCAGTTTAGTTGTCATTGCTTTGCCCGTTCGCCATCGGATTATTCGAAACGGTCACATTTTTGGCAACATTCTACACATGCACAAACCAGATTCATCCACACGGGACGGAAGAGTACAATCAGCTTTTACGCTTTATCAACGCGTGTGAGAGGGTTTTTGAAAATTTAACTTCTAATCCTGCACAGTTCATGTATTCGCATCGAGTTCAGGTTGGTTGTATAAACAATCTCCACACTGTCTGCTGGATGAAAATTTTAACATGACTTTCATGCTGAGTCACTCTGTTTAAGTCTTTTTCCATCCGCAAGCAACACCTCCTCGACGCATGTATGCCTAATCTTAGTTAATCCCCAAAAAATGCCAGCAAAACAAAAACATGTAAAGTTTACGCAAAAAAAAAAACAAGTCAAGTTGTTGTTTTTCTTATTTGTGGCAGGGAAAGCAAGTTCCCTATTTCTACTAACAAGGAAGAAAAATGTAGGAAATGCTTATGGCGAAATATGAGGTGAACGATTTCACACAAGGTCAGTAAAGCGTAATCATGCTAGCCAGTGTAAACGACGGACGAGCGTGATGAGTGTTGCGAACTTTTGCCGAACACGAAAAACATACATCGATCGCTTTCTGGTTGGTATACACATTTGGTCGATTTATATGAAAAATATTTATTATTTTCGTTTTTAATCCAACTATGAAATTGAAATAATTATGAGTAAACTCATAATTATTGTTTAAATTTTTCCACTTGAATTGTTCAACTTATAACTTAATTATCAAGTTGACTAAATTGCTGAACAAAAATATCAACAACAAGTTTAACGTAAATGAAACCCTTTACAACTTTCTGAAAGTGATACGACAAAAATAAGAAAAAAAAGGCTTAATAACAACTCTGCGTACAAAACGCCATCATTCATATCAATTGCCAATGTTCATGACACTTGATACCGCACATACTTTCGCGTTTCTCATATTTTTCTACCGTTGCAAAAACACTACACAAAAAAATATCATCCTGCGGTGGTTATAACCGCTTTCGAAATGAAACGTATTCATTACTCTTAACGTGCACATTCACCTAGATGACGTAATTGTCGTTACATTGCCGTCTTAACTCTAGGATGGGCAGTTTTTTTTTTATGTGTTCCTTGCTCGTGTTGTTTGCAACGAAAGGATACGGCAAAAACAAAACAACCAATGGGAAAAGGACGCTTTTCAAAGCATGGACGCCGGTGGTCTTTAATGGTGGTCCGCTCGCTAAGCAGCCGGTCGCGCATTCTTCCACACTCACGTAATCGTAATTAATTTACCAGCCAACGGCTAGTCAACGGACATTTTTCACTTTTTCTCTTTGGATGGTTTATGAGCGGCGACTGTTGCTAATGCAAGCAAAGCGTTTAGGAGCTGATAGAAGTGTAAAGCGGTAAAGTCAGAAAGGGAAGGGACGAAAATTTGCCACCCCCTCTCTATAAGGCACGTAACAAAAGTTATGTTTTTTTTTGTTTTTTTATATGAACGAGTGGATCGTCAGCGCAATCAGCAGTATATACTTCGTTATAGTGTAAGGGAAATGGTTTCCATTGGCCAATATAAAACACGCCACCGCAGTCGTATCACTTGCAGATGAATTTGGTTGTATGTTGAGAGTAAGTACTTTACTGGTGCTTAAACCCGCAAAGGACGCATTTGACTCAAGTGCCATGACAAAATCATAATTAGCTTACAAAAATGTCATTTTTTATTTGGACAAAACTGAAAGAAGTATTATAGCAAAATATACTCTTCTTTGTATAAATATTGACAAACGTATTCCATTTCTCAGTTAGGTACAAGATAAAATATGTTGTCGCAATCACAAATACATATATTGTTCTATCAATTCACATGATGATGATATATTTCTTTTGCCAAAAAAAACGCAAGAAAAGCACACAACAAATCCTTTAACACCTGTTCGCCTGTTCATGTATCGGCTCAGCATGTTTCAATTTCCATCCGTTACAGATGACCTTGTGTGTACTATAAACGGATATACCAAAGCATTACCACGCCTTTCTTACCATCAAACAGAATACAAATCAATGGTGGCTTCTATTTACCAGAGCTGTATGTTTAGTTAATCCTCAAACGAAGTGAAGTATGTTTTTCGTTGCCATGCTGTACTCGTTAGCATGCCTATGCATTTTAACATCCGAGCCGCATTCTGAACTGTAAGTCAAATCGAAGCAATCTACGGCATACATAAAAGAGAAACTCTTCAATCTGACCTACACAGTCAAGATGGTCACGTGCCCCAGCAGCACACCGTTGTAGCGAATGTTCATCAAACTCACCAAATCACAAACGGACCACCATCTAAGTTGCCAGCCGCTAGGTTGATAAAATAAAATCTTTCTCACTCAATAGCCAGCCGCGGCAAGATTTACCGTTCTTTTTCGTTTACGATTCCCGGGGTTTGGAAGCTTCAAAGCATAACACGCGAGGTTACGGGTCACTGGAGCCAAGACGACATATGCGCTTGCGATTTTATACACCAACAAACCCGGGAAACAAAATGGCATGGTTGAATCGGGTGTGCCGGAAAGGTCGGTCATACTCACGGCAGCCCAAGATCAAAGCGGCTATGTTTGTCCTTGCGTTGCCTACTGCCGTTGGTTTTTGCACATAGGTAAAATCGACATTCAGGCCAAAGTTTTGTTACACCGCTACCCGGTACACAACACGCAAGTGCCAAAGAGATTAGAGTGTAACGCGTTACTAATATATGGAGATGATAATTTAGCAAGATTGTTTCTACGCTTTTATTTTACATAGTAGCGGTATGGAATTTGACACTCGCGTGAGTGTGAACGGGAAAGTGTGAATATTTTTGAGAATATTAGAGTTTTGGAAGAAAATATGTAACAAAAATAGTTTTTTCAGACAACATTTTTAAAATACGAAATGTCTTTAACAAACACAAATTGACATTTTCGCAAACATTATTCCAATAATAGTTTGCTGTACTACCCGATGAATCACCTCAAATCTCCTTGCAATGCAATACTGAAAATGAATGGCACATTTTTCAAAATGTTGTAAAAAGAACAGTTTACAAAGCAATATACTTCATCCATTTTATCGCTTTTGCTATTAATGTAACCGAACCCATTTCATCAAACTCAAATTGCTTGCTGCCAAGTCATCGAATAGCCTGTTGAAAAGCATGCAACATAAAACGCATTGAGAACAGGATGCCAATATGTAAGTGTTTTCCCCATCGCCACCACCCGCCCCGCCTACCACTACACACACACATACACATCAACCCGCTGATACCACGAATGAGCTGCATAATGAAAATGGTGGTTCCATTATATTTCAAAGCTTCCATGTTACGCTCCAGGAGATCGGTGTTCGAAGTGGTTTTTTTGTTTCTCATGTTCTCTTTACCACACAAAGTGCTATTACACGAATAGCAACACTTTGCAACAACGAGTTACCAGCTGCAAAGAAGGAGAGAGGATAAAAATCACCACCATTCGCATCGATTACCGGTAGAGAATAGAGCAAACCGCGCCCGACCATCCTTAAATGGCCGATAGATTGCTGCCGGTTCGCTGATAATGGAAATGAATTATTTCTCACCAGCGTTCAAACACCTCTTTTTTGTACTAATTGATTGATATGATTTGTGGGAAGTGGCGATACGATAGTCTGAATGTGAACAATAAAAATAAAAATAAAAAGCGTATATCATTCGTGTCATTGTGCTAGTGGGGGCTTGTTTTTATAGTCCATTGATACAAACCATTTAAGTAATTGGATTAATTCACACATCTCACAAATAGCAATTTAATTGAATCATTAAAAAAAATTGATGCTTTTAAAATATAATTTTCTCTAAAATTTTCCTCACACTCCCTTTTTTCCGTTTCCGCTACTCACCTTGTCCTTCATTTGGAGTAGTTGCATCGGTCATTTTCGGGTATTCTTTCTGCAGGGTGTGGTTTGGTTTGTGTTCGCTTCGCTTCGTCCACTTTTCCTCCTCCAAGGACTTCCACTGCGTTTATACTAAGCTGACACGCGTTCGCTACTATATTGAACTGGCCCTAAGCATAATTTTAACGTTTTGTTTTCTGTAACATTACGTCAAATAATGTTATTGTTGTAGTTGTTGCCTACTGCACTTTTCTTACAGGATAGTGCGAGCAGCGCAACAGTATGCTATTTAAACGCTAAGATGCTGTATTTTATAGAACATACACTTTTTTTTACTATTACACGACATTCATTTTCGATTGAACGGTTTAATAACAATGCAACAATTTGTTAGGGCGAATACGTTCTACTTAGAATGAGAGTGAAGATACTAGCACTTTGTTTAAAGGGAACTGTTGCAGCTAGAGTAATGGAACATTTCTTTTTTGTTTATGGAACCGTATTATTTCTACACAGAGATTTAACGGGTTTTTGTATTTTTCACTTTCGCTGCTACTTTCGTTACACTTTAATTCACTTTATTCTCCCACTCGCTCATAATTCGATGGAGACAGCTAATCTTTTGTACAAAAAGCTGCCTGCAGCGCGAACAGCGAGCAAGATGAATGCTATTGATTTTTACACTGTTATTGCTAACACTTCATAGATCCTCACACATGATACCGTTTTGGGTTTTACGGAATACGAACTCTGCAGTGACACAGAGAGCCGATAGGAAGGACGAAATTTTAAAGTGCGCAATGATGTGGGAGTAGGATTTATAGCTCCGTTTCTTTTTTTTTTTGTGGTGTGCTACTAAACTTTGTAAGCGGGCACAGTAACCACAAAATCCCTTGGCGTTGCTTTATTTCAACTAAGCTCCTTACAATTATGCACAGCTACCCACACACTTATTCACAATCGGTATGCGGATAGTAGGAGGATAACTTTTTTTTTCTGTACAGAGTTTAGAGTTTATATAAGCGCACGCACGTGGTTTCGCTATTATTCCATCCTATTTAACACAATCGCAACTTTCACCACTGCACGGTGATGATCCTTTCGTAATGTGTCACTTCAAATTGGAGCACAACATTGGACACACGCATACACATATACACGATCACAAACACACACAAACATACACTCTCGCAGGTGCACTAGGCTCGCTATCTTGCCGCACTGACGCTAGACACCCTTTGCTCGATGATCCGGAGCCCAGTCGCCGTCTGCTGCTGTTGCTGCTGCTTGGACATTGGTAGCATCTTTACGTAGCGCATCGTCACCAGCAATCGGCGAACACGCGAACGAATCCAGCGCCAACAGCATAGCTTATTGATATCATCTTAAGTCTGCCCACGTATTGCCTGCCCTTTTCTGTAACCATTAGTGCGTGGAAAATAAATGATGAATGGTTTTACATTTTCCAATCGTACCTAGCAGATTAGTTGCTAGTGCTTTTTCCTTGTTTTTGTTTTTTTTGCTATAGATTACACTAATAAATGTACGGGATTTAAAAACGAAGCGCACTGGAACAACACTGATAACACTGCTACGGATATAAGGGAGGTTTGCTTTCAACTAACAAACGTCTGCTTTACAAACTAGGGAGCTTTATCGCAAGTAGCACTGTTGCACATACGCGATTGCTTTCATTACTCATAATTCGTTCCAATGGTTCAATTCGTTTCCTATTAGCGGTACATTACACGCTCTACCTTTTCTGCTAATGTCGAAACATTTGGCGGCTACTTTCAACTTAACATATTTACAAACACTGTGTAGCACTTGCTGCAGCGGGATTTTTTGTTACTGCCGGGCGAGAACCAACGGTATGTTGAACAGTAGAAGCGGATGTATTTACACTTTTTACAGCTGATAAGTTGATAAGTTTAGAATCTGAAATGTTAAAAAGAAAGAATATTATTTTAGTTTTATTTATATTTGCATTTCATGTGGTGCAGGAGCTTAAGTGAGTTGTTGTAGGCGTTTTCGGTGTTTAAATTTGGGCAAGCAAGCGTTCCATTTTTCCATTCCATAGAATAGAATTGCGATCGTAATAAATTGCATGTTTCACGGTGATTCAAACGCAACAGGAGGCAAATAAAATTGTACAAGTGTCAACTAGCGTCGACCATTTTTCATTCTCAGTGCTCCCTCTTTTATAGTACAAACCATTCCGCCGAACCCCCTGAGAACTTGCAGACAGAGAGACATTTATATCTTCTTGTATGTTTGTTTTTTTTCTTGTTTGTGCTACAGATTCAAGAACAATCTTGTTCGAAGCTAGAATGTGGTTCACAATTATGAGCATGTTTATCGAAACGTTGTCACATTCCGAGCGCCACCGAGCACACCGGTAACCTGTTACGGAACGACTACACGATAGAGCGAATGCCACCCAATGAGACGCTCTGGCAACGTGACAGCTTAGCGACCTACAATCTAAGGTGGAAAAGAGTACGTACAGTGTTCTTTTAGTGTGCTCAGAACCCGACGTGCCATAGTGTGCACAACGACCGGCAACCGGAACCGGAAGTACACATCCGTGTGTTGTCGACAAGGTAGAAAGTAGTTTTGCACAACCAACGCTAATGCTTGAGAAGCAGACACTGTTTGATGTAGCGGAAGATACTATTATGATCCCAAGAACGTACATGTGTGTGTATGTGTATATATAAATACACTCATGAACAGATGATGCGGGAACCTCTATCCGACGATTCACGGCAGCAGCTGGCAGACACGACTGTCTGTGGTGATCGTCAAACGTGGAGAAAAGATTAAATTTTAAAGCCCGCTATGAGCATAATTTTTGCTGCATATTATCGATATGCTGAGCAAATGGTGGTGGTTGCGAAGTAGGTAAACACTCTCTAGCCACCATTTGCTGAAGCACATACTAGAGAGCAACAAAACTGTACGAGCAAAAGTGTATTGAAGTGTGGAAGGGGAGGAATAAAATATGCAGGATCAAATATGCAGAATACAGTTTAGAGGTTTGTGGTTCGATAAATACACTCTAAAATTCTTCCGAGAGGGTGGTAAGCCCTTCATCAACATTAATGTACATCCCGGATGTGGTTTGTGTGGCGAATCTCCCCGAATGCTATCACTCTATTCTAATGAATAACTCTCTGTAAATATTTTCAGACCCGAATTGATTTATAGGAACAGAGCTGGCCAAAGCTTCACATTTCGCTTTCGCTAACTGTGCTTTTTACTTGTACTTAATAAGTTAATAAACAATTATTTCATACATATTTCGGGGTTGTCTCAACAGAATCCTGTCTAGAACTTACGATAGAAGACATATAATTATACGTAATGAAGAAAATATCCCAACTCTATCACCAACAATCATACTAAAACACCACTCGCTTGAAAATAAACTCTCTCGGACCAATTCCATCCACCAGCAACGAGGCTTTTATTCCCGTTTCAATTTGTACTACCAAAGTGCACCATCGAACAACCTTGCATCATGTGTTGCACCATAAAAAAAATCTACAAAAGACAAAAGCAATAGGAATGAAATAAAGGATTCCAGTGTCAGATAAAAGGGTATCTGTACGGTAGAGACGAACACAGAGGAAGGAGATGGAACGAATAAAAAAAACCAGATAATTACTCCTGGTGCTGCAGGTGTCCACATTTGTGTCTGTGTGTGATTAGAGCTACAATTGAGGACTGCAGTTTTGCCATGCAGCTGCAACCAGCGATGCTCGTTAGTGCTGGTTAATATCGACTGTCACCCACTCCTACACAGTGCACACGCAGATGCTTATGCTCACATATTCGAACGGGTTTCTTTAGCGTCCTTCCTTACACACACATACATACACACACACGCATACCTTCCGTTTACGCCCACAATAACGTTATCATTCTTTGTGCAGCATGTCGTGTCGTGGCGCATACCGTGGTGCACGTTTTACTCGAAGGCAATAGGGAAAAGGTTATCCCACACACACACACAGTCACTTGGAGACATGGCAGGATACCTTCTGTTGCAGGGATGTGAAGGAAGAAAAAACACATCTACTAGCTCACTTACACTCACTAGCATCAACCATACACCGCAGCCATATGCAAATACTACAACAAGTGGTCCCCGTATTGACCTTCTCCCCCCGATCGTTCACTCTAAATGTCCACAAAACGTGTGCGAGGGTTGCTACCGTGTGCAATAAAGAGTTAGCGGCAAGCTCAACTCGTTATGGTATCGTTACAAGTACGCCATTCCATTGCAGCCACGTTGCGGTCGCGCAATCAACCCGAACAGAACTCATCCTTATGGACGATGGAAAATCGAAGCATTTTTTCCACCATTTTTTTTTTCCTTCCAATTTATAACTTGTGGGCAGGGAAATTAGTGCCAGGAGAGTTGAACACTGAGAGAGGGCATGTGAATATAGAATAAAATAAAAACAAATCAATTCGATGGCGCAGTAACTCTGTGCGTCACAGACGCCAGTTTTCATATATGGCGTTGTTCACACCGAGGTCTTTTCGTCCAGTATTGTAGCAACAGTAACAAGAAGAGAAAAAAAAACACAGAACAACACACACACACATATATATATACCTATTTTTTCCCGGCTCATAATCTTATAGAGTCGAGGCGAGGCGAACCGAAAGAGAAGAAAGAAAAAATCACTAAAGGCACGCATAACAATCCAAACCACCATAGGCTGCCCACCCGCAAGAGACCCGTGAATCCGCGAACCATGCGCACTGGTACGATCGATTGAGACCTTCTGCAGCAACCAAACCGCCGAAAGGCTGCCGAACACATTCACACTCGGGTCCATCCTCGCACACCGAACACGTTCGGTATTCCGAGTGAGGTGAAAGTTCTCCGACTCAGCCGTCGTTCGGCAGACGTGAAAAAGAATCCTCCTCCCCCTCTGTACATTCCAATTCTTCCACTGCCAAAAAGGGCAGGTTAGCAATCATAAGCTTCCCGCAGCGTATGACCGCTAAACAAGTTTGGTGTAAAATAAAAAAAGCACATCCCAAACCATTCCCCTCCACCTTGTGCACACAAGCTTGCCAAAGTGTTTTTTTTTCACATCGGACCACACAGCAAACGCGTTCTCGTCGAGGGAACACTTTTATTTTTCACATCAAAACACTATGCTCAACAGGCCAACGGCGATGGCAATACACTTTGCTGTGTAAAAGCAGTTTATCAATATTACCCACAGATGGCGCAGTAGTGAAACGTTCTTTGTGTGTTGTTTAATTTCATTTATCGTTTCGTGTGCTTGTTTGTGTTGTTCTTTTTTACACATCATTTCCACAAGCTATCGGTTTCTTTCTGCAGTTTAAATTGATACTGTACTGCGAGGTTTGCGTGTTGTTCATTTATTTTCTTTGTCGGTTAGTATCTGTACATTTGTTGTTTGTTAGCATTTATTATCGAGTCTAAGCATTTGCCGACGTAATGGCCATGTTTTTATTCTTAACAACCACAACACAATACTTCAGTCTTTTTCAATTGTTTATTTATTAATGATGAGTAAAAATAAACAAACATATGAATCCTTTAAGTGTATACTTAAAGTAAAATTATATGTCATGCTGATTACCCTTCAAATGTTAGGAAAAGGTAACCGAATGATTAACGAGACTTTTTGCTGTAATTTGATAAATTATCAGCCTCATCCAATGATATCTATCCATTAAATGATGGATTGAAATTTTTCTTTGAAATTACCAATTGATATCTTGACCATAATAGCATTTTAAACATAATTTCGCAATATGGTGCAAAACAACTTTAAGAAAGCCAGGCATACATTTTCTCAGACAAAAAAACTCGTTCGTTCAGCAGAAACTAAATATTTTTCTTCCAATTAATTAAATGTAAACAACTCAAAAGAATTTGCGAGTTTCTTATAGCATCATATATAGTCCCTCTTTCTCGCTCAGGCCCTTGCTTCGTACATACAACTGGTACACAATTGTTTTTTGATGTACACAATTAGTGGTATCGTAAAATTTCAATATTTTTGGTCGGCAAAGTTTCGACCGGAACGCGTGCTTTAGAAGTTTTAACGCTTTCGTAGCGGTGCCAGGTAATTTTACCACAAAGTTTTCCATGTAGTGCCACCATTATTAGTGCCATTACCGTGATTAGGGTGGGTTATTTATCGGTATACCTATACTTTGCTCTCCGAATTTTTTGTCACAGTCCGTTACAAGACCCTTCTTAATGTTCGAAAAGGATCGAAGCGTGTGACTAGAGGGATTAGAAGTTGTTGCCCTTTAAAGTTTCGTACAATTGGCTTCCCTCAGCTTTAGTGTTTCAATATGAAGAGTATACAAATCTGCTAAACCACTCGATAAAGAAAATGTACTGTATGAACAAAGTTCACACAAAAACACTCTTAAATTGAATAACAATTAAAAAAACTGCCATGTCTATTGGTATGCTCTTTTGTTGACTTTTAAATTTGCAGCTTTATAGTAGAAGCACTTTAAAGGAACACACAAAAAAGCTGACATTTTCAACCATTTCCTCGAAACCGTCTTTGTGTTGCTTTTGCGGCACCATGAAAACTCACACACACTCTCATACAGTTAATGCTCTTTATTCAAACGTTGCAGACAAAATGATATCATCAAAAAGGGGAGTCATTTTAAGCTCTATCAAAAGCTGGAATTATCACACCCTCTAGGTGTCTGTGCTGGGTAGATTCTGTAGTTACGTTTTAACAACCGCGAAAGGTTATAAAATTTTCAATTTTCCTTTTCCCTTGTGTAGAAGTAGGAATGCGAGATAGATGAGGAAACAATAGGATAAAACATTTTACGACACATAATCCACAATGCATCAGCCACGATTCCCATTCCCGGTATTAAAGTGGACCGACCAGATGGTAGGAACATGTTTAGATGAATGAACTTTATATATTTACACTGTTAAGTTGTGTACACATTTTCGAATTTAAAAGTGGAAACTATAATTGAAATCATTTCTGAGAACTTTAACTTTCGTTACGTAAAGATCTGGGGAGGAACTGAGCACGCAGCAGGTTGATGTTATTTTCCGTTCTCCTTTAATAAACATCAATTGCTTCGTTCACGTGCTTAAGGTATCAGTTTTAACAACTTCATTGTCACCATTATAGCATTAACCACGCAGATACTACCAAAAAAGGTACTACCAGGAGTCACAACTCTCGCAGTACTTCCACGAACCGCTTACTGATATTGTTGTACATGTTTTTAGGGCTGCAAACAAGTACTCTCGGGTATAACCACACTGTATTGCCGTGTTCTCCCAAAACAGCCCTTACACAACCACTGCCACTTTTCTTTTTCACGCAACCCACACACCCACCACGCCGCTAATCCAATTTTCCACCTACCTAAAGTAATTTTCTTTAATTCCCCCCTAAATTATCGGCTTTATTGCAATTATTTGTTTTTATTTTTCCGGGTTCAGTTCCTTTCGCCATCGTGTGCGCTACACTTTCTCCTCTTAAAGCTTCTCATTTTTCGCCACTTAAAGCAAAAAGGTAAAACAGAATTAACCACTTGGCTCGATTGTTTTCTACCCCGTTCAACGATGGCAATTTTGCTCGAAACAAGCCACGACAAAGCATGGTGAAGGTTTTTAGGCCTGCTTCTCCTTCAGTAAGTATCTTACGCCTTGCACACATGGCAATAGTCAAAAGTCCTTACCCTCCGAACCACTTTCTCGCTACTTTTACCACATGTAGACCCAATTTTGAACCCGTGCAACAAAAAAAATGGTTATGAAATTGTACAAAAAAGTAAGCTTTCATCGATTTGCCTTGATCCTGCATAAGGGGCTCAGGATTGGAATGGAATTCCCTTAGTGAGTGCACACGCGCTTCCACCTTCGCACGATTTTCGCACAACTGAAGCAGGTAAACAATAAAAAAGCGAAAAGGCAAAAGGCATCAAAGACCGTAAGCTTCACCTCAAAGATGGTATGATTTGAAAACACGCATATTCCCCGGAGATAATAAACTTTTGAACACTGCTCAATTTCCTACCAGGGACCAGTGAGTGTTGCCTGTGCCGTGCCACGCGTTGCTTCTTTATTCATGATTTTCTGCGTTCAGAGTTTCAAACAGATTTTACACTACGGTGAGGTCCGAAATGAGGTAGTTGAGAGGGACAGAGAGTGAGGTTTCCCATAGGAACAAACCAGTTCCCAGCGGATAGTGGTGTAAAAATGTTAAAACAGATAGTCTTTTCAACGTTTTCCTCGGCAGGTTAGGCCATCAGGTTAACATCCAATGCGCGTGTTATCAAAAGAGACAATTTTAACACTCGCGGTAAAGGTGTTGAAACGACTCTAATGCTATGCACGGTTTTATACTCTTCACGATGACGCTGGATTTAAAGGAAAATGAGCTTTAATAATCCATCCATCCAGAGTGACTGTCACAGCTGGGACTCAGGGAGAATAGAAACAGAAAGGCATTAAATGCTATTGATTGTTTAAATAGGAAATCTTAATCTCAATTTTGAGGTTGAAAGACATTAACATATTACTGATTTGAAACAAGATTAATAAAAGTTAATAATGTATTAGGCTGGCGTTAGCAAGAAAGTTATTAATTACTCAATTCCTAATTGAGATAGGTTATTATTATCAATGTACAGAAAAAAATAATAAAAATAAACTCTAAACTCAACGAGCATTGAACCATATCATGGAAACACTTAAAACAACTCTAAGTAACTTTCTAGTGCTCAAACAGTGTTCAAACGATCACGAAGTAACCCCCATTTGCCGCACTTTATCGCAAAACAAAATAATAATGATCCGAGCCCGTGAAATTACTTAGTTCAGTTTTTATGACGTTTTAGCACCTCGTTGAAGTATACCGCTCCGTGTAGTGCACATGTGTACCGCATTCAATCACTCAACCAACCATAACCATCGGGGGTTATACCTCCTCTCAGCTGCACAAACTAATGAAGCCATAAGCTGTCGCGCTACCGCCTTGCCATTGGAACAAATTTTAGCAAAACTTTACACCATTTCCGCACACCCGGAGACGGTGATTGAAAAACACCTTTACTCGCTAATAGCGCCTCGACGGCCGGTCTCACCAGTAAAAGAAGTTAGCAGCACACCTGCACTCACCGGAAAGAAAGAAAAACTTCACCCAACAATTCGACCGTGCGAAATCAGTGCTTCAGGAAGGGCGTACCATGCCTGCAGCTTTACTTCCGGAAGTGAGCAGGACACGTTAAGACGCTCGGTTTTGAAGTTCTTAAAAGCAAGAAGTAGCTACAAAACAACAACAACAAAAAACCTGGCACACCAACCCCACACAAACAAGGAGGCAACATAAACTGCCTCCACCATCGTTTCCCGACCGAACAGCAGCGGCTCAGCTGTGGACAGCAAATTGTGCCGCCTGCAAGTGCTGAGTGCAAAAGGAAATGGACGGATTAGCGCCGATTCGAGGGTCTCCTCTCGGTGTTCCGTTAAACCAACGGGACGAACGCTACTACTTCACGCTTAAAGCTCATCCTTTCAGCGTGCAAACCAACAACAAAACAAACAAAGAAAAAAAAGCACACCCATTTCAGCTTTGAACATCGAACGCCGTACGGCCAATTCCCAGGAGCAAAGCCGGAAATAGCCTCCAACACGGTCTACGAGCCAACTGGTTGCGCTCGGGGAAATGCTCCGATTTTAAGGTGAACGGAAAGAGTGCCACCTTAAAAGGAAAAACGCAAAAGCGCGTTTAAAAAAATGCTGCATCAACTGAAAATGAAAAAAAAAACTTCACCACAAGGTGCTCGTAAAGTCTGTATGGTAGTAAAAAAAAGACCGTCACTATTACCTATCCACCCTGCACCCTGCTGCTCGCGAGGACCTCCTCGTTTTGATGGCTTTTGTATGTGGCATCTTGATGGTGTGCTTGTGCCGACCCTTGAACATGCTTGTGGTAAAAGGTGCAAATCCACGGACGGTTCACTTGTTTGATTGGCTTTGGGTACGTTCGTATCCCACGCCAGCAGTGTGTTGGTGCTGCTGCGCTTCATTCGTCATCGTTCGATTTAGCTACCGGTCGCTACGTCACCGTTCACAGCGACTTTCCCACGGGAGGTATAAACTGATTTCCTCATCAACAGCAACTTTTTAGTCTGTTGTTGTTTCTTTTTTTTGTTTTTGAAGCTAAAGTTTACACTTTTCATTCGTGCACTGTCCTTCTACCTCGGTTCAGTTTTTAAGCATGATTCCCTCTTCGACTCATTGCCCTCTTGAAATGGGCTGGACTTTTATGGCTTCCATTTTATTATTTCCTTGTTTTTTGCGTTTTTATTTGTTTTACTGTATGCCTCCCCTTGTGTAAATCGTTTGGCTGCAGGATTTCATTCATTGTTTTAAGGTGATAAATCTTGCTAGTTGGATAATGGGAAGAAAAGGTGGACAAGTAACACACAATCTTGATTAATGTGAATGAATTGGATGACTTAACTAACTTCCCCATTGCAACCGTTTGAAAGGCTTTCATACACAAATTTATCTGATTATCGTTGCAGGTTTTAGTTTGTGGTCCATCTTTTATAGTAAGAAATAATTCGTTAGGAAATTGTTCTAAAAGCTGCCAACGCCAGAAGCGCAGTATTGCTATCAAACAAGGAAATTGAAATACCAGATTTATCACTAATCGATAAATCTTTTCTCAGTTGAATGTCATTGTTTGAAAATTTTGCTCAAGAGCCAAAATATCGGGTTAATATTACATTTGCTCTCCCTTTCTAAGGCAAACCCAAATCGATTCATTACACTCTGGTGGTCGATTTAAACGCTCAATAAAATGATACCAAAAAAAACCATCCCATGAATATTAATTCAATTGCTATAGAACCACAAAAGCCACTCGAAACTTCCGGATGATATGGATGATTTCTATGCTGGAAATTAATCTCTACAATTTCCAATTCTAAACCGGATCCATACACTCGGTACACCATAAAAGGGGGTGGGTTATGTTTTGCATTTTTAATGTACTTTTCTGCAGCACAATTTCATCGCAAACGCTATGGTGAGGTTGCCCTGCCAAGAGGATGAATATTTAACCCAAATGGGTGCAATATAGAAAAACAAAATACTATACAGAAATTTCCCGGCCATCCCCCCCAAAGCTCTGTCTATCTCTCTCTCTCTCTATCTTGACAGGTTGGTCTAAATTGCTTTGACTCTTCAAGAAGCTAAACAAAAAAGCTGCTTACATAGACACTTGCCACACACGACCTCATCCCCATCGAAAGCAAATCGAGCGTTTCGATTAACTTTGGAAAATTCGCCCCCGTTTTTTTTGCATCTACACCGTTCTTTCTTAGCATTTGTGTTCGCACCTCGAAAAGATCCTTCAACTCTCCTCTCTACACTACACGTAAATGGTTTGCTAATCGTGAATGCTAAAGAAAGGGAAAACGCACACACACGCGCACAAACAGCCAAGTGTGCTGAAATTTGAATAACAAATTTACCTTTCCAAAGCCAAAAGCAAACCTCAACCAAAGCATCCGGTTGCTGATTTTTTTTTTATTTGTATGGAAGTAGAAAAAAGTAAGCTAAGAAATACAACAAAAATACACACACACGTCCATAACACTCATCCAACACTGCTGAAGAAAAAGAAATCACCTTCCCCACGCACACACTTTACAACTTTTTCCTTTAGACGAGGGAAAAGTTAATCAAACTCTATCTGTTCGCATCATCTCCAATCCAATGCTGTCGGGGCAGCAGCTTCGTTGTGGGAAGAAAATCGATCATGCTTTTTGGCCACCAACAGCATCGCTAGAGGAAGAGAGCAAACAAGAAACCGCGTTCGGTTAGCCCAAATCGATCGATTGTGTGCGAATGATGGTGAAGTGCTCGCACCACTTGCCACCCCTAGGATGGGAAGCAACTTTTTTTTTCGCGAAACTTCTGCAACACAACAACTTTTTTGCTTTTGGTTTCATTTTTTCCACAACCTCCTCACACGCACCGAACACCTCAAGGGCTTTAGAACAATTATTTACAGCGGGGGTTCTAACCTTCTTTAAACAAAGCCGCACACACACACACATCAACATCCACAGAGAGAAACCATCTGATTAACAAACATAAAAAAAAGCTTACCATGCAGAAGGGACCTTAAAACACCCTAGTACCACACTCCACCCATTCATCGATTAGGGTTTTTTTTCTCCCTTGAGCGTACCGCCATGAAAATATCTCATTTTAATACTCAGCCAAACCCGGTCATCCATCTTGCGGTGGAATGGTGGATGGGACCACCAACACCACCATCACGGGGACGACGACTACCCAGCGCACGATTCGCACTACAAGCAAAACGGTCAGCAAGATTTTATCGATTTCTACTGTAAGTTTACGAGCATTACTTTTTAACGACAGTTTTCTTGCTCGTTTTTGTTTGTGTCCGCCCTGAGTGCCGCCGCAGACTTTTTCGCATCGGGAGATCCCAGCTGATGGATAATGTTTTTAAATATTTTTCCCGCCGCTCCCCTTGAAGTTCGAAATTCGCATTTCAACACGAGCACCATCCAGGCACCAGGTGGCAATACGTTGCGCGGGTTGGACCAGCACACAAATTATTTCCAATTATTTTCCCATTCGAACCAAAGCCAACCCTAATCTCCGTGCGCTTCGAGCGCGACGAAATTTGAAGACATGTCGTTTTACTTCTTTTTGGGGTTTAGTTAAATATTCTACAGAGCTTAAAGCTTTTAATCGGCGGACCGGGGAAGGATAAAGTGCCATCCCAAAGTGGGGTTGGAATTTCATTACATACCGAGGCACTGTTACAAATTGTTAAGTTTGAAACGCAAAGAAAGGGAATGGTGTTGGTGCTTACTCTATCTATCTCTCTCTCTCTCTCTCTCGCAAACTAATTCCAAACGTTCAAATGTCCATTCCAATCGAAAAGCTATTTTCGTACGAAAATTCCATCCAACACGCTGCTGTGAGAGCTTAGTGCTACGAAACCGAGAGGGGAGATGATGGTAATGGTGGTCCCTGCTTTCCTGTCAATCAGTCTCCGTCCGTCAAAGCTGAAGTGGTAAAGTTTGATTCGACCGGAGTGTGGGGGCCAGTTTTGAAGAAGTTCGGTGCCGCTTAGCATAGCGCAGATTTAATGAGTGGTTAATGAAGTTTGTCGGTTAATTTCGAATTAATTCCTTCGATGGATGCAAATTAAAAGCATTTCACGGCCTAGCCTGTCATCGCCGTCGTCCATAAAGGCGGGGAGTTTTCTGAGAAGCGTGTAAGCGCTTACACTTCAAATAGGGGAAATTTTAAACCGTTTATCAAAAATTTCACCTTTTATTCTATAAGCAAAGTATAAACACAAAAATGCCTTGCCTTTTCGTTTTTTTGTGCAAAACGAGGAGTTTGATTGCTAGGAAGAGTAAAAGAAAAACAGACAGCACAACAATGTTTAAGCTTATTGCAAAAGCTTTCCAGAATATGGAACGACGGATGGACCAAAGAGCCGGAACAATGGGGTCCGCTATCTATCCGGATTTGACACACAAAACAAAGGCTGTAGCACGTGTCCGGCAGCGAGTTGGATCTCCGGAGGTGAAACCTCCCCCTAAATCTCACTGCCCGCCTGATACGTTGCCTTTCTGATGCGCACCGGAACTCGGCGTGAATGTTTTCCGAACATTTTCCGCTCCGACCTCACTGGCCAAAGTATTATCTGTTGATTGTTTTTAAGTATTCATAAAAGTTTGGCCTAGCCGGAAAAACAACACGTCTCAAGAATGCTGCCTCCCTGGCACTGACGGAAGCTGCGTTGAGATATTTTTGTTTTTTAGCAACAACTTTGTCTAGGCAAGTTATTCTAACAATCCGACGAGGAAAAAAATGGATGTAAAATGTTCAAGTTAACGAGGAAACGATTTTGATCATCTTTAGGGATAGAAAATTTAATTTTTCTTCATTACGCTTGGTAATGGAGGTTCCCTAAACCCAAAAGGTCCAGAGGTCATCAGTGTAGCAGTGCTCCCAGAACATCATTAAGCTCCTGCTCGTCGGCCTCTTACGCTACTCAAACGCAAAAATGCGTAAAACAAGCATTCCGGGACGGGTAGTTTTGAAAAGGGCTTGAAGAGCCGCGATGATGTCTTTTGTAACAAAACGCTCATCCTCTTAGTGCCAGTTTCATATGTATGTTTGCGGAGTTTAATTAACCATCACGACCAGTCACGGTGATACAACCCCTCCCCCTGCCCCCCGCACTTCACCCTATAGAATCGCCCATTTTCCCCTCACCTATGTACCTGGGAGTAGTCATCAAGACCGTCCGCATAGTGATAACAGCGTAGGGTTTAGACCGGGTTGCCAAAACTTTCCATCCGTATCACGTTCATTACGGTCGTAGAAGTCACTGCGCTAAGAGCAGTTTTGCTAAGTTTTGGGAAATGAATGAGCTGGAGGGTAAAAACGTAAACCCCGGCCATGGGAAACAATGAGCCAAGTTCTGTAAATAGTGATCACCAACATACCTGCAGTTAGTCCTGAAATTAGGTACCTCAGCAAAAGTCTTTTATACGGTACCGAGCTCTTTACGGCCATAAGCTGTTGTGAACAATGTTGGGTTGCGTAAGTGGGATATTTCTGATGTTGATGAAAAATTGTACACAGTTGCAAGCTATAGATGACAGTTTTTGATTGCCGTAATGATAGAAAGTGTAACTAGAGTGAAAGAAAAATATCTTAATATCCTTCTTATTCGCATTTCTTAGCAAAAAGGTCTTGAAATACTCTTTCTTTTACACACATCACCCATCATTAGTATCCAAAGATCCCTGTAAGACAAACAGATTTTTCACAGACTTGGTCCATTAGTCCATGGCAAGTAGTAGGCCATGAACACACTGGTAAAGGGAAATGAAAGAATTCATATCCGCCACCACCAACTCATCCAACACCATCGTCCACTACATCAGCCAGGCTAATGTATTTATTTGACCTTGCTTATCTATCTGCGTCCATCAGGGAGAGCAACTGGCTGCTGGCTAACGTAAAAGACAACCGTCCTTAGCAAAGTAAAAGCAACAATTGCGTTGACCACCAGCAGCAACAACCAAATAACACACAACAAAAAAAACAACAAAACATGCTGGTGGGTGTTGCAATGAACCACCAAAAAGTCCTGACTAATAGTATCTGCTCCCCCTAACGAAATGTCGGGTAAACGCAATCATTAATATGGCCACCCCACCATTGACGCTTGTTCTTTCTCACAGATGTGTGTAAACAGAGCGTTTGTGTCCAACGCTTCGAGTCTTTTGTGAGGATAAAGTAATAAGTTGTCGCGTACTCTGCCACAAAACCAGCAACCGGTGGGGTTTCACCCCAACTAATGGAAAGCGGAGTAGGGGATAGTAGGAAACTAACTTCCGAGGACGGGGTGATGAGGGTTTATCTGTAATTATGCATCAAATCTACTTACCCTCATTACGACCCAGCTATGACGTTGGTAGTTTTGAACCGCGCGTGTTGAATGCCGTTCCCCGTTCACAACAGTGAGCTCACAGTTGCGGCAAAGCTCCACCGGCACCGACGGCCATTTTCAAATTCTACACCTTGCACCCCGTGCGCGACACTTCACAATTTGTCGTCACTTGTCGTAACACGAGATATGATCCACTGCTGCTAACTGCTGCAACGCCGTGTTGCTTGGAAGCTTTTCTCCCAAAATAGAACTCGCTCATGTACGAGACAGAGCAACCAAATCACTGTCTGCTTGGATGATGTCGTTTCTAATCCAATTCTTCATCCGCTAACGACAGTATCCAACGGATTATTTCGTCGAGTTTTGGGTACCTTCTTCTTTCACCTACTTCTGAGGATTCGATGCTCAATTGATTGACGTTTACCTTTTTCGCACTGATTATACACGGACACGGCGCACGCACTACACAATACTCAAACTCTACATCGGCGAAAATAATCAGCTTAAAAATGGCGGCCTTGTTTAACGCCCGAGCACACTGTGATCGTTTCACCGTGCGTGACACCGAGCGTAGGGCAGTTGGCGTGACGGCGTTATTGTTGACCTCAGCCCAGGGTAGTGTTATACCGACATAACGGTTACGGGGACACTAATTGAAAACTCACACCTACAACCACCACCAAATACACTCACCAACACACACACTCATCTATTGCTTTTCCTTTATCGCTGGAAAAACGCTCAGCTTTTCCGTTTTTTTTTCTTCTTCTATATCGCAATCACAATTTCATTCACGGGCACCTTCCTGCTGAGGTTTTTTGCTAGGACGTTGCTGTGTTTGTGTAATAGTGGAATAGAGGTGAAAACAAATGTGATGACGTTCGAGCGAATATATTCAAACGCGCGCAGCACACACTACACGTCGGTTTACGGGATCGATTGTTGCTAGATATGGTGGCTAACGTAGCTGCCATATTATAGCCACAAACCCAACCACACCAACCAGTGCTTACTATTATATGTTTGAGCTTGTGTGTATACATGAGTATTCTGCCACACAACCCCGCAACCTCAGGTCACTAATGACGGTGTGGTGTGTGTGTGTGTGTTTGTTTATGTGCTTGTGGTATTTCGTCTCCGGGGCTAATATTTACCCTCACCTTCAAAATCGTACTAGAGACTGCTTTGTGTGAAAATGGAAAAAAGGACGATCTCCTCCGGTGAAGAGTGGATAAACATTGCGCCTTACGTAAAGGATGCACGGAACACAGTTGACGGAAGGAGAAGTAGTAATTGGGATGCAAACGGGTTAATCCATGTTTGCTTTTGCATCTTCCCGTTTTTTACAGGTTAGTTCGTAGCCTACCATTAATGGTTGACGGTTGAACCGGCTGTCGATCTAGCAAAGTCTTCCAAAATGGACACTATACCTCAGGATATGCGAATGTTCCACAACTTTCCTTGCAAATATACATCGCCTTATTCACTGCCTACAGTATCTCTCGTTTTCAATTTCTCACGTTCTTACTGCTCTTTTCCCAGTTTCTTCCTTCGAAGCCTGGATCTCCAAACGATCTACCCTTTAAACTTACACACACAAAAAGAGGACGAACGTGTTCAAGTGGAAATGAACGATGCTATGGAAATGAGCCTTGATACACAACATGTTGCTCAAGAAAGCTCCACTTTGCATAGCTCGAGTCACATGACACAGGAAGAAGGGTCGGCCGATAGGCAAATGAGACGACCTGCTGGATTAATGGGATCAAACTGGGTGGATGAGCTACAAGAGGGCTGCCACAGAGACTCAAAGTCACTGCTGATTATCAGGCTAATCAGAGCGCCACTTGAACGATACAAAGTAATGCAATCCACGAGCCACTAGTCGTCCGCAAAAGAGGACAGCTAGCAAATTCCGCTTCCGTAATACTGTTGTGAAGGTTGGAGTTGGATGATAACAAAAATCGCATTTATAACACCTCCTCCAGGCAGCTTGCTGGTAGTTCTAATCTGTGCAGCAAATGGCACCAAAACGGACACTCGCTTCTTGCGTTACTGCTGCGTGTCTAGCGACAGTTCCCAGGATACCCCCCTCGTGGGAAATATATTCGCGGTACGGCATAAGGCACAACCTCAAGTGAAGCAGAGTCTTTTGACTTCCAGAAACAACGCTTTCGGACGTTGCTGAAGTTCTACCCACGGCACATCAACACGAGCTCCAAGGAGCGAACTTTCACACACACACACAACGCCCAAACTTAAGAAATTCTTGTTTGCGTTTTAAGATGTCCTACGACACAGCAGCACCAGCAACGGGTTGTACCCGCTGGCTGTGGACAGACCAGCTTTGTCGCACCGTATCTAGCCGTGCCGTAAGAAAATATGTGAGTGTTTGTTTATTTTTAGAAACTTCTTTTGCTTCCCGTTGCATTTTAAAACAAAGAACTTTTCCTTTCTTGCTTTTTTCCTAGGATCCTTCTTTTGTTTTGTCAGCGTGTAAACTGGAAGACAATGGAGCGGGTTTTCACGGCTCAACATTCATCATGCTCTAGTTTTCTTCATTTGTACACTTTCTGTCGTCTAAAAGTCGCGAACACAAACACACACACAAACACACGCGTGCACTCGGGCTAAATGACTTCGAAGTGGAAAATCGTGCCACTGCTGCCCATATTTTGTACCAGCCCTTCGTATTCGCAACCAAACGCACGCAATCGAACCAGCAATAGCGGTGCTACTTTGCCAGTTCGTTGTTAGAATTGATCACCCAGCTTTGGACCATGGAGTCCTTCGAAATCGAAATCGGAACGTGCCAGTAATGACTGTTGGTGGCGGTATGCGTGGAGCGCTAGCAGCTATGAGCTAGGGCACGAACAACGGTTCAACGAATTTTTTGTAGCCCTTGGGATTGTATATCAGCCAGCTTCACACTTTCGCGGCGTGCTTGGAGACGTGAGGTTCCATCAACACCTTGCAGGCAAGCAATCGAACCAACCCGGAAAGAGACAAAGAAAAGCAAAAAAAAAAAAAAAACTAACGCCAGTCATATTTCACGGCACAGCAAACACGTACTCAGCCACACGGGCTTCAATGTGGCACACATATCGTCCTTTTCACATCGTATCCCGAGGAATACCTAACATTACCCGGGACCGGACAATCGGAGAGACAGAAAAAAATAGACCTCCTCCAGACGCGACAAATTAAACGACACCCTGTGAAGTGTGTACACCGTTTCCTTTTGGGGGCACAATCGTACAAGAACACGCACACACAGACAGAACTGCCAACTCGAGATGGTAGGAAAGAATTATATTCCTTCGGCACCACTTCTGGAACTATGCTTCCGTTAACACACTCCAGTCACACTGCTAATTCTGATCGTTTGGCACTTTTTCCTTTCGCTCTCTTCTCTTTCATTTATCTGAAAAGCTAACGAGAATTGGCGTGACACATGCACACGAGGGTGGTCGAGTAAAGCTGGTGGGAAAAAGGGGTCAGGGGTCTGAGGAATCACCAGAACGCCAGCAGGGAATCCGGTGCTGAGATTTGTCTTCGGTCTGTGATCCTGTTCCTCCACCCCTTCCCTTCCCCTTGCACCGTTTCCCGAACAATCCTTATTTACACACACACACGGACACACCACCCAGTATGAAGGTGGGAGGAGGAGCACTAGGTTTGGTGCTGTTGCTCAACAGACAGTGGTGTGCACTCTATAGTGTTCTCCCTGTTTTCTGCAGCACGCACAGCGGCAACGTCTACCAACCCGCATGAAATCTCTCCGGCTACTGAGAAGTGCGACCCGAGCGCGTGGCCGGTACGCGAATTCCGGATGCCCGCAGGAGCGCACTCGGGTTTGATGATGACGATGATGATGATGTACCGTCCCGTTCGCACGTTCGGCTTTCGGTTTCACATTGTCCGTTGACGTAATAACGGCACAGGACCCCGAAGTTGAAAAGCTCACTGTGCACGCATCGCGCAACAGTACCAACAGAATGTGAGGATGGAAAGAATAGGGGAGAGATAGCGAGACTAAGTCCTTTTTTCCTGCTGCTGTACCGGAATCGATCGTAACTTGGTGACGTAGGTTAGAGCGAGATGACCGGAGTGTTTACGCAAGGGAAAGTTTTCCTCACCGTCGGAAACATCGTTGCATGCGTAGAGCTTTTCGAAAGCTTCGTTTTTCCTGATTTAGGTGAGCTTTTCTTACCATAAGGATGTTTTGGTGGCAGGATAGCGATTTGCACCCGTCAGGCATTTCTTCGTTAAGTATGATGTTGGTAAGTAAATTTTAATATTTTCTTTTAACAATTTATTTATCCTTTAAAACAATGTGAGCCCGCATTACAACAACGCCAAACACATTAGTTCGGCCCGTCTACAAGCCCCGTACAACAAAACATTAATTCAACACGAAAAAAATAATCATGGTGCCTAAAAGTAAGGAAACACGTTTACGAATTTTAAAAGGTATATAAAGCAACAAACAAACGTATACCCCCATCCTAACAAGTAATTTGCATTACAGCTCTAACCTACCTAGTATATTACCCGCTTCACTTAAGTGCGCTAGTTACTTTCTGTGTTGGTTTTTTTAATAGTTTCGCCCAACGTTCAATTCATTTCTGTTAACTAATCTTTGATTTTTGTTTCTTGTTAAACTTTTTTTTTCTCAACCAGCTAAAAAGCTCAAAGCTTATTTACTTCAAGCAAGCCATTTCCGGAGTTGCTTGCTGGAGTTTGAAAACATGGGCAGAAATTACATTTCTGTAAACAAAGCTCTTGTTTGCGCTGCTCAACTCAGCTGTACTTGCAGGATTGGTTCCGTTTTGCACAGATTCATCATGGTACGTATCTGGCCGGATGTGTTTAATCCGTACACGTCGAACCCACTACGATCCATGACACAGATTCTGAGACAAAAAGTAAGAAACGGGTATATATCAGTACTTGTGTTAACAAACGATTTACATTCCTTTGCTTACCTTCCACCAGAGATGGAGTGCAAAAACTTCCAGTAGCTTGGTCGCAAATTTTCCGGCTCGATTGTGGCAGCATGGAACAGCAAAGCGGTGCTGACAGCGTACAGCATCACCGTAAATCCGGGCACTCGTGGTAAGTACCCTTTCTCGATACCCCAGTTGTAAGTTATCTGAAACATCAATCGCCATGTTGTTACAATTAATATTAAGCTCATTTTGCTTAACTCCCAATTTACTTACCTGGAGCGTTTTCCACATAATGTACAAGGCAATCGTTTTATCTGAGTAGAAGGCGAATGCAGCACTAGCTAAAAGACCGCTAGGGAAGGCAAACATTGGACTATCACTGTCGGTAAAATGACGCAGCAGACAGGAAGACATCTACAAAACAAAACAGGGAAAATTCGAAAAGATAACTCTAAATCAGTAGAATCATCATCCTCTCCTTACTTTATAAATAGAGGTGAATCCACCGAGGAACAGTCCCAGTCGAGCAATGTCCTTGCTCAGGAAGGTTTTGCGTAACAGTGCCGGTCGGTTTATAAACTTTCGCATCTGCAGTACCGCCTTCATCACGACCTGTATTCCCAGTCCGATCGAAAACATGCGCGCACCGCTGGAGAGCGTATCGTAAACGCAACCGTACCGATGACGGCACAGCTTATGCTTTCCCATTGCCTTCAACCGTCCGGTCAGCTGTGAGTATGCCTGCACTGCCGCCTGTATGAATGGTAGCGGGTACTTTGAGTTCTTGCGCTGGTTCGATTCACGGGTGAGGGTTGCTGTCGTTGATTCTCCTCCTTCTGGAACATCCACCTTCATCACCTCACTATCACCGATCGCAAACCGGACGACGTCAAACATTGAATCACGGTAGTCCTTCTGTCGATTTTTCCTAAAGCAGTACATCAGCACCGATGTGGATAGCCCAAAGATGGCAATCTCACCGTACGGTACGGATTTAACCATACCACGCGATTGCAATATGTTCCACATCGTTTCGGTTGCCACGTTTGACACGTACAGGGCAAGTAGTGCCCGCCTGGATGAACGTTCTACCATGATCGAGATGAGCGCGGCAAAGAAGGCGGGAACGTACGAAGCGGTGTAGAAGTTGTAGCTTCCTAGCAACCTGCGCAACGAGCACATCATGATCGAGTAACTGAAGGCATTTGTTGTAAGGAAGGCGGTCGACTGGAGCCAACCGCGCAACGTTTTTCTCAACTCCGGCAGTGTCGGTATCCGGCCACGCATCACGAGCGAGAGCTGAAAATTGTGTTAGAGAAGTATAAATTTAAGCTTCCTTTAAAGGTAACAATTTTTTAAACCCTTACCGCATAAACGGCTGCATATATTCGTAGACAGTACTGGACTCCAACGATCATCAGCTCCGCCGTTGCCAAAGTGCACGATTGCGTCCAAGGGTGCACATACTCCAGGCAGGTGACGGGCACCGGGGTCATCTTGCTCAGCACCTGCATCTTGAGCAACTGGTTCGAGAACGGTTTTGCAAAATAACAACAAACACGCAGCAGCCAGCAATGGTTACCGAAGAAACCTGTACACAAGCATACCGACAAGATTATGAGTGAGTGTGCATTAGAGGCAACCGAAACAAATTAACCACTTCTTGCAGGGCAGAGTAGCAAACTGAGGAGGAAGGTTCATAAAACGATTAGGAAGGACCACCCTCCCCTTCTCTTTTGAGGGCTTCAAATCTCCCCTCCCTGAACACCCTGCACATATAGAAAGGTAGAAAGAGGACAGAAATAGAAATAGAGAGAGAAATAGTCTCTTCAATGCTGCGCAAGCAAAGCCAACTTAATCGCTGACATAATAACGTGTTAGCCCAAGATGGAAGGTGGGTGATTGGTCTGTGCGTCGATCGACCCACCGCTAACGCAGTATGGGCAGCGAGCAGCAACGACGACGCAACACGCCGTGCTGTTTTTGAATTTGTTTACGTCTCGTTCGCTTTACCAAAAGTGGTATTGCCGTACTTGCTTCGCTTATCAGCCTGGGGCTTGAATTAAGTTTGGAGAGGGACAGCAGAAAGAAAGCCTTGCCGCCAGGGGAAGTAGGTAAAGCGCTAGAGTGATTGACGATAATTTTTATCAATCATCGAAAAACAGCGATGAACAATGATACCCAATATATAAATATAGAGCAAAACGCACGCACGCAGCAGAGGTTTAAAGGTCGTCTCCCTACGATTGTTTGTTCGTTTGTGAATGCAATTGTTTTTGGAAGAGAGTATGAATTAACCAGCAGACATGTGTGTAAGTGTGGCTTGGTGTATTAGACTTTTTCACGGGAAGTTGAGCTACCTACTCCATTAGCTATCCAAATGTATTCCTCTTTCAAGCGTGCTTAACTGGAGGAAGCAACCGGAAAGGCACACGTTGTTAGCACCTACTAAATATATTTACCCTTTTACTTTCTGCAACCCGTCTTCCTGCTCGTGCTCGTTGTTTGGTACCACCGCTTCTTTTCCAAATGGACAAGACTGTGCGATTAATTATCGGCCAGCTCGTCGACCGTACGCGCCACTTCAACGAACCACACTAAGAGACGGTGGGGTCTCGAATGGTTTGTTGCCTGCACGACGCGACGGCAGCAGCAGCCAGCGAGTAAACTTATCGGATGAAGGGTCTCCGTCGTGTTTATCGCACAGCCTTAATCTCATACACCGATGATAAATGTAATTCTATCAAATCTAGCTCCTAGATCCTGTTGCTTGAGGGATGGTTGACGACAAGGCTGCTAGAGGCCAGCTCGAGTTTGGTTAACAACAGCCGGGTGCTAAGACTTCTTGTAGGTCATCTCCGGAAAATTCGTGGTCGAGGTTTGGGATCACTTTATGCTGTTACGAGGAATATTAACAGTCTGCTTGTCCAGCTTGCTACAACGCTCTCGAAGGCAAACTAATCACTACACCACACTGGTAACATGAACACATGTACAAGCATCGAACTGGTCACAACTATTAAGTAACGCAATGTTGTTGCCGCGACCGATATGTTGCTGCTTTGATAAGCACTCCTTCGTCAGATTTCCTATTCCGTAGTAACGAAGACGGAGAAAAAAGTTGTACGACTCCCGCTTGGGGTTGTATGTGGCGCCGCGTGCCACTTACGCGAAGGAGACGAGCGCACTGACAAATAAAAACAACAACAACTACACACACACTGGCACTGACAATCAACAACAACACATGCTGCTATTCTGCAGAGCGAGATACGAACCGAGTGTGAGCAGGATGTAGAATGTACGCATGACAGCTGACAGTGGCAATTTGTAAACATTTCAATACGTATGCGAAACTCACAGCAAATCGTTTGAATTTAAAAAATATATGAAATCGCGTATATTTGTAACAAAAAAGCCTTTTTATTTGTTTCCTCATTTTGTAAGAGTCACACTGTCCGATTCGTGATTATCTTCAACCAGTTGTGCGTGGCATTTATCATTCGATCAATACGAACAGGAGCGAAATCGCGCCGATAATTCATAATTGATTTTATCTGCTTTCCTTCTTTTGTACTTTAAGCTATTCGTGAGGAGTTGGATTTTCATGAAAAGATTCCTTTTGCATAATTTATTAAACTCTTGACAAAAGATACCCTCTATAAAAATGGGTGAGTTCGAGGGCAATGTCTACTATTGCAATCATGGTGTATAGTTTCTCCTTTACGAGATCAATTCAAAACGTTCTTGCCCAAACCAGCTTACATGGTGTGTTTCATCTTGTCCACAAACGAAGCACATACGTCGAAAAGTAAGAAACCCCGTCGAAAATTGAAAGCCAACAATTTATCTAAAAAAAAGCACTGAACATTTTTACCTTTTCAGAGTTATATGGCTTGGAATCATTTCGATGGCCCTGTTTGCTGGTTGCTACAATGTTGGAAGCTTTTGGGTGCGGTACTGGACCAATCCAACCGTGATAGCACTAGATCGTGACTATCACCTGTGGAACACAACGTTTCCCAGTCTGACGGTGTGCTTTCAGAAGCGTTTAAATGAAGCCGCTCGGGACCAATTGCTGGCACGGGTCGATCCCGAGTTGGCAGAACGGTATGCCGAATTTTTGGACGCACTGCTAGAGAGTGACATTGAAAATGTGGGTCGGCTGGCAGAGTTTGAGGAGTTCGAAGGAGTCGATTTGAGGCAGCTGCTGAACGAGCTTACCGATCGGCCGAACTCCATCATCACGATGGAAGGTGACGTAGAGGGCACCTTGGTACGATCACTTACGGAGATGGGCATCTGTTACACGTTCAATACGGCTATCGGCAGATATCTGAGCATAGACCCGTACACTCCGGACGAGGAGCTGTACGAAGTAAGCGTTTTCAATGGAGAAGCATCGGCAACGATATCGAACTGCACCTCCAATGGGAATGTAAGTTGTCAGCAATGTACTGACAGTCTGAGACGATCGCGTGTAAAATTAATTGTCTTTTTTTTAAGATTTATTTTCACAGCCCGTATGAGATGCCAACGATTCGGAAATCACTGCTTATAGAGCGAGGATTTTTCACATTCACCAAGATGGATTTTAACGCACTGGCAATCACATCGGTTCCTGCTTTGAAGAGCTTGAGTATTAAGCAACGGAAGTGCCGCTTTCCACACGAATCGAACCTTAAGTTCTTTCCGGAATACTATTCCTACGGGTTGTGTCTGCTCGAGTGCAAATTCTACCTTTTTCTTAAACATTGTGATTGTATTCCTTACTTTTATCAAATTTCAGGTAAATGATTAATATTCAAATCTTTTGAGTCACAGTACAGTAACATTCTAATGTGTGTTCTCTATTACAAGATAACTCAAAGTATTGCAAGCTATCGCAACTAGCCTGTGTGGAGCTGTATCAAAGCTACATCTCTTTTCTGACGGCTGACGAGCTGCGGGAAATTTTTGGAGCATGTAATTGTTTGAAAAACTGTGACGATGTCACGTTCACCCTGCAGCAGTACGGCTCGACGTTCTGGTTTAATGACCCGGTAATTAAATGGAGCATCCGCATACCAAAAATTCGTTACAGTCGAAGAATCATCTACGACTTTATCGATGCGATGGGTAAGCGAACATGAAGTGCAATATGAGTTATGCCTGAAACATATTTAACCGTCATGTGTATTTGTTTCAGTGTCCACCGGAAGTATTTTGGAGTTTTTCTTCGGTTTCAGCATCATCACGCTGGTCGAGCTTGCATACTTTTCAATGAGGAATCTCATCTTATCCTGCCTGCGCATCAAAATTATTAGAACGCTCTGCAAACGGAAGCAAAGAAATGTGAAGAATGTTATTAAAGGCAATCAAACGATGGTTAAAAAGGTACCGGTAATAAAAGGTAAATGAGATGGAAACTGATTTTTTTTAAATCAAATGTCTTCCACGTGACTACTGTTGGAGGAGTACTAGATGTACTGACAGCAGAACATTGCGAATTGACAGCTTTTTTAACTCACAACGGGAAACGTCAACGCAACCGCGTCTTTTTCGGAAAATGCAAACGGTCGATCATAGGACCTCCTCAATTTGTTCAAATTAGTTTAGTTTTTGTTAATTTTATATTTGAAAACTGCAAAAATGTCGTACACTGATTATTCAAAGGAGCTAGAAGCTTTTATAGCGAAACAAAAACAGTTGTTAGAATTGGATAAGGGACGTATAAGCAGTATCAAGCAGGAAGAGCCAAACACACAACAAGCTCCTTCCTTACCGGGAGAATCACGCAAGGATGATTCGCTGGAAGAGAAAGCTATCGACAATTATTCTGCCCGCTGCCCGAAGCTGTCAAAGGAAAAGGTCAATTCTCAAATCAGTAAGAAAACGAACACTGCCCAAGAAGTGGAATCCGGTTCCAGCGGAAAACCTTCCCACGAGCGGACAGTGTCATTTCGTGCGGCCAGTTCAATCGATTCGACAAATATTGACCACTGGTCGCGCGATGTTGTGGCTGTTCCATCATCACCGACCATCGAAGAACCATCTACAGCTCCATCATCGGCACATGGTGCAAAACAAATGTCGCCGCAACAGGTGAGTAACTGCTGATAAATACAACATTTCACCCCGAACTCGAGGGTTTTACGAAATGATTTTGCGCAGTAACATTTTCTAGAGCTCACTCGCTACCAGTCGTATGCTTTTTCGGCGAATCCTTTTGAAAGCTTATAGGCATTGGGTAAACAGGTCGGTTCTTGAGACTCGGGTAACTAACTTTACCGGACAGTGCCTGCCAAGACGACCGCTTGGCAAGACGTTCACTGGTGACCAAACAGTGCGCGTCCGCGTTTTCTATCCGTTTCCGTAACCAACGTTTCGTCCAAGTCTTCCAATTGCTGTTAATGTTCATCTTGTAGTACAACTCGCTTGAAAGTTAATTGATTGAGTGTTGATGGTGTGAAAAATTGCGTTGTGAAAAATCAATTGAAATTAATGATGTGATAAAACTATCATACACACACTGATCGATCATCTTCACATCTAATCTATCGGATTACATCGAATTTGTTGGGGCTGTAAGTGGCGCTTTAAGTCTCAAGTTGCTTATTTTATTGTTAATTTCTTATTTACTTATGATCATTTGAAGGTCAATTATTCTAAATTATAATTCTGTTTTATAAATAGTTATGGAATTTTTAGTGTAGAAGGTGGAGGTGACAGATTATTGAGGTGATAACATTACAGTGAAAACATTACGATATCCATCTTATCGAGTAAAAATGAATGATGTTCGAAAACCATCACGAACATTGGACCTCCGTAAAATACGGAGGCCCTAGCGGAGCCAGGTGCGTTAACGATGATCGCGCGATAAAAATCTATATTTTTTATTCATCAGTAATAAACTCCATTATTACTTCGTATTGCTGACGATACACAACCTGCAATTGAAAGTTCGTTATGGCACACAATTGATTTTCAATCAACTATTTGCTTTTTGCGTAATTGTAGCCATCATTACTCGTAACCTGTAGCCATAGTTACTCCAAAAATTCCGGTAGTAATTTTTAAACGTATTGTCTAATTAAAAAAACGTTTAAATATTGTTGCACGGTCTTTAAGGGCTTTCATGCAATAGACAATTTATCAATCTGTTTTAAAAAGTCTAAAAATTAGTCTATGTATTCAAACTTATTCTACTTTCGAAGCATCACAATAGAAAATATCTAGCTAATTGTATAGTTTATATCGATCGGTATGCCTTTGCTCCATATCTTTTACGTATGACAGACAACGGACACCCCTAAAAAGCTCGGCATAATTAATTAATACCATACCGTTTGCATTTACTCGAAGCTCATAATTTATCTTCGCTTTTTCACAAATTATTCTGCGCAAGAATGCATTCCAGAGCATTTGTGGGCTTCGCTAGGTTTACTCATGTGCTCTACTAACCTGCAAGCCGAAGGGTAGTCATGAATGGGATGAAATCAGATCAACAGAGGTGTTGATGGGTATCACCATTACGATGGCCCAAAATATTGTTTCTTGTGCCCCTTTTAGCTGAGCCGCTTTTAGTTTAGTTCCGTGTTCTAGCTCAAGTTGACCGCGATGCATATTGGTTGACAATCGACCCTATGAGTGAATCATACCCAACCCAGACGGCGGCACCTGACCATTTCGGGTCCTCCCATACATCTGAACCTCCACAGGAAAAAGCGTTTGGCATCTAGAAATTGGAAATTAATTCCAAATCTGTCCTAAATACATCGGCAACAATTCCTGGGCGCTCCAGCGCACTTGACATAAAATCAAGATGGGGAGAACGGAGCGAGAGAAACTGGCCGATATAAAGAATCCTGTCCGTAAGGAATCAGAGTGTGTGTCGATCACTAAACGCAGTCAATCGTTGGTGGGTCGAATGCATGGAAGCGTTGGAAGGATGGAAAACACTGCATATTAATTGAGAAAAGATGTAGGACTCGGACCACTTACAGACTATTAGTCAATGTAGAGGTGGCGGATAAATAAGTGGCACGATTGGGATAGGAGCTTTTAACTAGTGTTTTCATCATGTGTCTCATTTTTTTCCTGCCGGTGGCACATAAGTTTTGAAATATGTACAATGTCTACAGGTTGATCAACCCGTTTTAAATTTAATTAAGTATTTCATTCTTGTTCTTCTGCTACAATTCATCATGATATCAATCATAAAACTGTCCACTAACACAAAGAAAACACCCCATTGCACTGGAAGGCAATCAAATCAAAACCAAGGGCTGCACGTGCAAAAATCCTATTTCATTTACATATTCCTTCCTTATTTTTGTACGATCAAATAATTTAAATTTTACAACCCTTTAAGAACAACACTAAACGAGAACGCGTGGCCGTGAAGTGGACCTCTTCGTTAGGCAATTGAAAATTATGCTTTTTTCCTATCAAAATTCCACCTTGCATGTACTTCGAACCAGCTGGATACTTAAAAGGCTCTCATGCTTTTCACCTGTTTAGCGATCATTCTACACGAAAGGACTGAAACGTATGTGATGTGTGTGGATGTGTGTGTGTGTGTGTGTTTATATTATGTTATTATATCGACCGAGACCACCGGTGATGTATTTGGATTCATCGCTAGACATGTGGTCCATGAAGTACAAATTGGTCAAAGGCGTTATTTTGAAGGATGGAAATTAAAGCATCATGTTGCGGCAAACAACGTGTTCTGATTTTTTTTAAAAACAGCGAGATATGGCGGTCGTTGCTTTTGGTTAGGATGTCCTGCTTTTTTAAGCTAGTTGGTTTCATAACAGTATTATTATCTTATTTTTTATGAATTCATATTTTTTCGCTTTTAAATGGCTATGGAATGCAAACATTTAGCAACGCGGAGCTTCTAGAGGGAATTACGATCTTGTTTTATTAAGAATTACCGATCATCGATAGCAATTGGCTTCCATTAGAAATTCCTGCTTTCCTAGAAACTATGCCGTAGTTAAGTTCGTCTTTGAAAGGACTGTTCTGAGTATATAATCAAGCTGAGGAAGCTAGGTACTGTGATTCGTATGATTGACTTGTATTTCGTCTTCATTATGGCGCTACAACCGTGTCGGTTCACGCATAGTACTAACATGACGCCATAATGATCATGACTACTGGCGACTTTGTTCCGGTCAAGCCTTGGGATGAGTGTGTCGCAAAATGGCCATGAAACTTACGATTCAGCATACGCATATGGGTGCTAAGTTATGCTCTATGTTTACCGTAGCGGATGTTCAAGGTTTCCCGAAGTCCGTTAGGCACGCTGTGAAAAATTCAACTCTGGCGCCGATTTCAATTTCTGCCAAGGAAAACTATAACATACAATTCCAAAACGTTTACTACCCAAAACGCCGCACATTAAGAAGGGTTGTAGAAAGGTTGTGGTGCTTTACGAAAGTGATTATTTTGTATCAGCACCACCTCCATTACCAAGCATTGGCGAGCATGAAAATGGGGTGGTGGGAAGGCTAACCTTCATGATGATATTACATTTTTCAACAGTCTTCGTCACGAAGCACTCACCTAAGCGGGCGCCACCACAACCGACATCATCAACAGCTCGTGTACAACTTTTAAGGACAAACACACGCAGACACAAGGAAACACCAACAACGGGCGGCTCTTACTACACGAAGCGATAAAAAAAGCTCCCACCGATGGATCGTAGTATGCTGGCTAAATATAAAGCGTCCTGCACGGGCATACTTTTCCCGCGGGCATACTTTTCCTGATAAACTGTAGAACTTTAAATTACAACAGCACCGCACAATTGTTAAAACAATTCCATTATCTAGTGAGGTTCATTGTGCCATCGGTGACGGCTTTTCCCGATGCGCTTCCGTCGCATTTGGTTCGCAATTTCCTGTGCTGTGTCGACGAGACAGCAGAAGCCCTCTCTTCCATATTTGCTCACAGTTCATAGAGTCATCGAACAAAGCAAGAAGCATATAGATAGAGGAACAAGGGTGATACATGAAAACGTTTATCGGGTGCTGTATACGGAAAAGCGTCCCTAAAGTACATTCCTGGAAAAATAGAGCCTTAAAGCTACAATGTTGGGAAATGCAATGAGTCGCCTGGCGGATAGTTTACATGATCATTAGGGTAATACGGTAAAAAAACAAAAAGCCACAATGCAGACAGACACATGGAAGAATTGTAACGGAAACTTTGGCTGCCCTCTGCGTGTGCATGAAATGTTTATGAGAGTGCATGCTCTTCCATGTGCCAATGTGTTTACTTTCCGTTTAGTAGATGCTTACGATGATAAGTTTGAAAATGTGGTGTTTGTGCTTTAAAGGTGCGACATGTTTATAGAGATGTTTGTTGGAAATTGCCGTACAGAAAAAAGTCCCTTTTTTGTCTTGTACTTTAATATTACTGAAACCAATATTTATTTTGTTATATCCAAAAGGTCTGAAAAGAACAGTTCCAACGTCCAAAACAATACTTCTATTGATCAATATCATACGACGCAAGTGAATGCAGTGCTACTACAGCGTCTGGTCAATCCCTCCACAACCAAACCACAATGGTGTTATGCAAATGATAATGTGCTTACATTCATCTATAAATATCTGATTCCATTCCATGAAAGCTACGGCAAACCACGACCTATTTTAGTCGTTTAACGTGCGGGACAGCATTAAAAGCCATTCCAATTCCTGCGTATATGTCATTCTCGTTCGCCTGCTTCGATTAACCGAATCCTGATTTTCCTTCGCTCCTTTAAGGGTCTGTTTTAAGTGTGTGATTGAAACAAATTGATGAAACTCTTTCCTTCTTTCTTCTTCATTTTTCATTCCAGGATGAAATGGAACAGTGGGTCTCGGATACGTTCTTTTCGTACTTTCCGAGTTTCAACAAAAAGCAAAAGGAGAAGAAAACTGACCTGTCCCGTACGCGCCAGCAGGAGTATCAAGAGTATTTGAAAAATGTAAATTTCATTGCTAACGTGGTAAACTATCTCTGTTTCTTCTTTCTCTTGGATCTTACCGATTCAAACCTTCTTTAATCAAGCAAAGAAAAACGCATTGCAACATTCGCTTTTCTCAACAAACAAACAAAAAAAACAAGCAAAACTATAGTGATAGAATTAGAGTGTAAAGTCACGGAAGCAAAACACGTGTATTGTATTAACTAACCAATTTTTCTTCTTCACTTACTACTCGCACAAGCACACTAACGAAAAGCACAGAATTTTAGTTTTGTCACGACCCGTTAATTAACAAGTGTTTTTATGTTACCATCCGCATTATACAGATCCCGGAAGTGACGACCAAACATCAACAGTACATGCAGAAGTACGGCACGGGCAAATCGCCTGGTGCTACGGACGCAATCAATGAGAAGGG
>KB696904.1:0-20140 GCA_000349165.1 Anopheles christyi | reverse complement strand
CACACACACACAGGCAAAAAGATTGTAAGCAATAGTTGATGGAGTGGGGAAGCGAGAAGTTTAATTGCCTTCGATCACGGATTTGGTCGTTCGGCGCAAAAGCAAGCGTTTTGTTTGTTTATTTGTTTGCAAAAGCATGCATGATGGAATTTACAAAGGAAATTCTGGTAATATGCACTCTCTTTATTTTGTACCAAATTACTTACCAAAAAGCCTTTCTTATCTGCAGAGATTAGCTTAAAAGCCTCAAAAAATGAGTCCTAGAAAAAAGAACACATCTCAATCACGCAAGTTGTTTTTGTTTTTTGCGATTTTCGTTTTGAAAAGTAGACCAACTTCACACAGCGCTTTACTCTACACTTTCGCATTTTTATTGCCGACAGTCGACTGGAGCAGCAGCTAAAAACGATGCAGCTAGAGGAGCAGCTCGAGCACGAACGGTTACGCAGCGAGAAGATTCGAATCGCCAATGAGCAAAATCACATCCGCCGGTTACAACTGCTAGCCAACCTGGAAAACGATCACAAAGTCTTCAACCCGTACGATGGCCAGCGGAAAGCATTCTCCGAAAATGGTGTTAAAGCAACGGGTGCAGATCCGGTCGCGGGGACGGCGGAAGCAAATCCTAACGCACCACACCCGAAGGGTGGTTCATTCTCTTCCGGCGATGAGCGGACCAAGGCGTACCGGTACTTTGGCAACTCGGTGCCCCAGCAGGATAAACCTCAAAGCCACCCTCCTTTTGTGTCGGTTGGGCCTGCGGCTTCTTCCGCACCCCTTTCTTCCGAACAGGACTATGAATCTTCCAGCGAAACGACGGGCAACTCGCCGGCAATGGTGACGGGCGACCATCGGTACCAGCACTGTAAGAGCTGCCGGACGGATGTCGATCGTTCCTTTCTTCTACCGCAACCGTCCATTGGAAAGCATAAACGACGGCCGCACTGCGCCAAGTGTGGCGGTGGTAAACGATTGGAGGCTTACAGTAGCAAGAGGGAAGACAACACCCAGCGGTGCATAAAGTGCGATCGAAATATGAAGCGGATCAATGGGACAAAAGCATCACTGTGTGCCGTGTGTACACTTGCGGCAGAAGCGGAACAGAAGAGCTTGTTCCATCCGAAGAAGCTGCATATAGAGCGGCGGCACCGTTCCATGCTGGAGACTGATGATGATGACGTACAGGTACATCGGGCACCCGTTTCGCCGAGTCACAACCCGTTCAAAGTGATCGACATTCAGTATCACGAAAGTGACAACGATAATGGTGATCTGGACGTGCTGAATCCGGTGATCGTACGCAACAACTACCGCAAACCACCGTTCTCGCTCAACATCGACAAGGATTCGCTGTTCCATCCGAGCAAAAAGACGCCAGAACCGGTCCTGTCGGTGAACATCCGCCACGGGGAGGTGTTTGTGGACAACAAGCTACGGATGGGGGGTGCGGCAGGTACGTCTCGCCACGCTCCCGTCAGCCCATCCGATGTGGATGATGGGCTGCGTGATGGCGAAACTTCTTCGGCCACCGTTGGGGATGATATGCTGGATGAACGGATTGCCAAGTACGTTCGACACTATAATACGCTTTGGATGAAGCGTGGCAATGGTAGAAAGAACAATGGGCAACACAACGATTATCATCATCAACATCATCATCATCATCATCAGCCTTCCCATCATTCCCATTATCGTCGGGAGCAGCAGGAGGAGGAGCATAATGATAGGATGAAAGGGAACAAATCCGGCTCACTGCTTCCATCGCTTTCACCACCGAAAGTGTACGTAAGTGATCGGCCGGAAAATCTCAAAAGTGACGCCCTGAAGCTGATGGAGAAGAAATGGGAGGTAAGGTAAAGAAATGGCGACAGTGTGGCCTAAAAAGATCGTATTAAAATGCTTCATTCTTAAAGGTACCAGCCGTTGAGCGGACAAAGATAAATGAGAAGGGATCGACCCGTGTCTTGACGCAGCTCGGTGCCATTCGAAAGCAGTTACAGCTGGAACAGCTACAGATGGATGGTCCATCGGGATACTCTAAGAATTATTAACGTTATTATTTCCTTTCTTTTGTACTGCTGCATTTCGTCCATACCGTTGAAAGGATAATTTCGAACAAAAGTGACCTTTAGTTATACTTAGATATTTTAACGGGGACCTAGAATTCAGCTTAAAGTTGACCCGTGTCGCCGAAAGCCTGTGTGCCTGATTGAATTAAACGTTGAATTTTATTCTTAGCTTGACGACCTTGAATAAACTTGACCAAGAGAATTTCACACCCAAATCGATGTCGAGAGCCTTGTTTGTTTTTGAAAGAGCATTCTGAAGGTGGAAAGAAACGACGCACATGCATGGAAAACGTTAGATCATTGTCACATTTTAAGGGTGTCTCTTATTTACAACGATCTCTAACAACGGCACAGCATTGGTCTTAATGACCAGGCTTTTAGAACCCCCACGATTCGCACACTAGTGCTGCATGGTCTTCACTTAGTCGACACACGGGTACGCTTGTTCCAGGAAAAGTTGATGCCATAGTTCTTGACGCGCTGCTTCTTCTGAATTTCCTGCTTGTCCACGAACCATCTCCAGCCGTTCTTTTCGCAGTGTGCAATTGCCTCGTCGGCGGAGGTGAAATCGACGCGCATGTTCGACAATGGGTCACCGCTGAAATGAAAGGAGAAAAATGCAATACAGCTCGCCATACAGGATAACCGATCGTGCTCCACTCACGTTGAGGACCATCCCATCAGTGGATTTTCCCAGCGCTCGCGGTTATCGAATTCGATGCTCCAGTGGTGGATGTTATCCGTGCCGCTTTGCATGGCATTTTTGGCCGGCATGAAGATGCGCACACGTCGCTCCTTTACGTGCTCCTCCGGCACACCGGTAATTGGGCTGATATCGACCTAAAATAAACAAAACAGAATCCGTTTAGAGGTGGCCTGTCACAATGCACCGTACAACTAGCATCATTAACCTTCGTCGGAACAGTGATGGTGGGAAGGTGATCACGGGCACGCTCCTCCGCATCGGCTAGGATAACGCTTGCATCCAGAATTGGAGCTTCTTTTTGCGCCTTTGGATCCTTGAAAGCGATCGATGACGTCGAGAGGGATGCACGCATCCTGAGTGGAGGAGAAAGGCACATACACATACAGGATATCAGTACCTCAAACAATCCGATTACACAACCATCCAGCCGGGAGCAAGGCAAGAAAATGCGAAGCGCGTTCCCTCCCGTTGATGGTGGCTTTAAACACAAAAGATAAGCACTCGAATGTATCTTACCATTGCGTAGCACCAGCCCTCGCGACAGAACGCAGGAACAAGCTCATTTTTGTACGATTTTCCCTACGCAGACACCGTGCAATCAATACGAGATTTTGCTGGTCCAGATATTTTCCTTTGACATCGAGAGGAAGAAACCAAAACACACCAAACTGTCAGATGATATGACCGCAAGATGCTGTCAGTACAGTAGAGGGTTCGTGCGATGTAGAGCTTATTACACGTACAGTCTAGTTGAAGGGGCGAAAATCGGTTGAAATTGTGATAGTAGTTGATAACGGCTTAAATGCTTTGTTTAAAATTCATTCACAAATTTCATGAAGATTGAGTTTTAACAGCAATTTAAAAAAAAGTTATACCGTTGTCATGGTTTAATTCACTTTTATTCCTCCTTACCTATGAATCCCGTATAGAGCACAAATTACACAGACGAAGAAAATGGAACATAGATTCCCGTATTGTGCTTCCGCAAATCATGCTGTCAGTTTGTTCTCAGTACGCCACTGCTCACTGTTGTCAAAATGACACACCACGTGTAGACCGCACTGCAGCGCTCACTTATGGACACAGTTGTTTACATTTTTTTTTCACTCGCCATAAGCAGAAAACAAAAATGTAGTAATATTTGTCGAAACCTGTTTCAACAAACTTGTAAGAAACAGAGACAGTGCACGCACAAGGGTTTGGTACGCAAAGCAGTATATTTATGTTGGGGTAAAAGTACATAAACCTACAAGGTGATCAGTGAAGAACAGTTAGCAGCAGAGAAGGAAGGCATTCAAAAACCCCACCGCACTCACACATACGTGACACAAACACACACACAGACACTCCTTTCGCGCGACAAGGGTTGTGTTTGTTGTTGCTTGTTTTGCGCTTCCGTCGCATTCGCGAAAGATTTTGCGTTGGAAAGTTCGTGCGTGCGTGCGGGTAGTGTTCAACAATGATACCACCACGGTGGTTGCTGTGATTTCGCGGCTTTCGGATAGTATAGTGCGTGACGATTGCGGATTGTTTGTATGAGAGTGTGTGTGTTTATGTGTATGTCTATGGATTTAGGTTCAGCGGTGCCGTCCTTCAAACAGCGCTCTATATCGATTACTTCGTGACGACAGTACGCGCTACAAATAGCGGCCGCACCAGTAGTAGCAGCACCTGATCGCGCAAAGAGAAGTTAAAGTGTTGCTGCAGTCACCGGGGACACCATCCCTCGGTGCCTCTAGATAGTTGTACAAACTAGACCCTTCCCCATTTCCCCGTTGTTCCAATTGGAAAGGGTTGTTTCTGGTGTGTGTATTGCTGCTGATGCAACGGAGGAACAGCTCATCCACCCAGGAGAAGAATCTGTGTCAGGCCGAGTCGAGTCGAGTACTTTTTTTTTTCTTTCATTTCGTTGGCTCTCCCCGCGAGTGTAATTATACACATCGTCCACGAAGTAGGCGAGAAGTACAAATGTCAAAAACTCATCTCGCACCGTGAAAGGATTGAGCAACCGAGGAAAGCTGAGAAAGCAAGTGTGGACAGGCACGAAAAGTGTACCCAACAGCACAAGCAGCAAGTCGAACGAGCGGCATAATATTCCTTCACATTATTTCTCTTATTTTCGGCTGTGTGGCGAGAAACGAACGCGGACCACCCGTCTGAAGTAAGGCTCGAGAGCTCGAGAGTACCAGCAGTACGGAGCGAACGAAATCGCGCGCAACCGGCACACTTTCGGGAAAAAGGGTTGCACGTATCAGCGCTACGGAGAATCACCCCTTCATAGTGTCTGCTGGAAGTTAGAGTCCGTGGAAGCGTGGAAAACCACCTCAACCCCATAGTCGATCTAATCATAGGTCTTGGTGGCGCCGGTGGTTGCTTGCCGAGACATCACGACCCCTTACCAGTCACATCTGATTGGGTAAAAGGAAGAAGGCTTGTTTTCCCTCGCCAGCTAGTTTCAACTGTGTCTCGGAATCGCAAAAACAGAATACTCCAAGAAAAGCATCGATTGGAACGAAGTGCATGCGAACACGTCTCTCCACGCTACCATAAAACGCGTATGCAAAACTAGTGCATCAAGCAGAGGCAAATCAATCAAAGTGAGCCTGGGGAATGAGGTTCCATATATGAGCGGAGTGATTGTGTCGGTGTGAAGAACGTGAGGCAAATGTGAGCAGTGAGTGAAAAGAAAGATTTAATAAGACCTTTTCCCGTTATTTGCGTCTCCCGGCTTTGTGCGCCCCTCTTGTTGTGGAAAACAGAGGTGTGTGCCATGCACATGTTTGTGTGGGGAAAGTGTTTATAGTGCCACTATTAGTTCCGGTAAATTCAGCAGTTCCTTTCTAGCAGGTTGGTGTAAAAGTGGGCAGCAGAAATTGTGCACATAATTTAGACAACCGCGCACCTTACTCGTCTAAAGGGGGAGTAAAAAAAAAACTCAGACGCGACAAGACATCGAAGGAACCGTAGCCGAATTGTGCAAGCAGGTAAGGGGCCCACACGGGTATTCTGTAGCAACAAGAAACCGTCAGACGCTTGAGAAATTGATCGGGAAATGCGAAGGAGGCGTCAAACGGTTACCAAGCAAACGCCGTATGAGAAGAAAAAAAGGAAAGGGGGGAAATAGAAATATTAAATCAATAAGTTTTTTTTTTACCGCACATTCTGGGGCTGGAACTAGACCGGATAGCGGGAAGAATTAGTACACACACACACACAAATGCACAAATTCATTCACCGAAACCTATACGTTGATAGCGTACAGATGAAGGGGTTATGTTTAGGGATTGGGTTAGCTTCCAACAGAAAGAGTAGAATAGGTAAGAATAGCGTCTTTGGAATCGATTGGGAATATTACGCTAATATTCAATTTTGACCCCTTAAAACACCCATACACAACCACCCCGAGTGGGTGGTGGTGCATGTTTGGATAATTGAAATGGATCTTTACCCACGCTCCACCAAACAGGAGATAATCCGTTTAAAAGTTCATGCACCATCTCCATGTGAGTGTGTTCGAGGCTCCGTACAGACTGACAGAGGGGTCGGTGTTGGGTATGCTGTTTCCGGGGTATTACGACATGTTTCGTTTTGTTCGTACGAAGAAAAACACTACCGAGCTCGGGAAAGGCTCCGGTGTATAGGGTGTACACACGAGTTCCGTTTAATCCATAGTACCTTTTTGGTCCCTTCATGGTGTGTCTCAAATTTTAAAATCCTTTCCTCCCACTGAACGGCCACCCTTGCTACGCGTTGGGACGGGTCCGGAGCGACTGTTTCGCTGTGACCTGTTTAGCGAACGTTTGTTTATTCTCGTGTTATGCGGTACTCTAAACCTTTGTACGTCGAAGCAAACTCTGGTGCTGTTTAGGCAGATGGCTGAGGTGCGGTGGGATATAAGTGAAGAATATAAGCAGTTATTTAAAAAAAGGCGAACAATTTGGTGGGGTTAGATTTTCCCTACAAACGCTTCCTTTGTTACTGACCTTCATGTTCTCCGAAAATAAAATTAATACTGTTCATACCAACTGCTCAATAAAGATTATTTAAAATGGAAAAAAAAACTAATCTTTGGAGGGGTACTTTATAATGCTTCTATAAATTAAACTTTTCTGACGAATTTTATAATTGTAGTATTTTTATCCATAAACTTTAGAAGTAAAGAGGACTAAACATAAATGACTTATCATTTATGTTAGTTGAGGCACTTTTTTCTATTGCTTTTTCCCAATTTATTGTAATAACCAGAGTTGGTTTGAAATGCACTGTAAAGATGTGCTGCATTTAGACTGCATTACTGCTTAATAATGCAGCGTTTGGCGCGTGCCTTGTCCTTGCGTGCACGTCAACATAATGTAACTGTCCTCCGTCCAGCATTGGAGGTGAACCATTGTTTTGTCTCAACAAATTCGTTAGCCAATTACACACACACACTGTTCTGGGTTTTGATGAAGTAGTTTTTGTTTGCATTTTCCCACCGTAAACAAACTCGGTGGGAACTGGTAAAAAATGTTGGTTTGCTGTTAGCCAGTTTTTTTGAATTCTTTTTTATGAAGATCAACTTTCGCAAACCTTGCGACGTGGTGCGTGTTCACATTAATTCAATTCTGGTTAGGAAGTACTAACGGCACTAACAACTGACTGCCCTTGCATCCGATGCATTTGCGTCGTGCGCGCGTGCCTCAAAAGCGCAACAATACCGCACGCCGCCCGATTATAAACAATACGCACAGTCAAACACAGAAACATTCAAACAACCTTTGGGGCAGTTTACATTAGTAATACGCAGGAAGGCAATTTCGTTGTGGTATGCTGGGGGAAGGGCTTGGGAGGTCCACCTTAGCGTAGGGCAAAGAGGTTCACTGTGCCCTCTACTGTCTGAAGTGTAATCGCTCGTGGAAACATACCACACTCATGGTGTGTTGTTGCGTCTTGCCACACCCCAAACATGGTGGGATTAAATTGTGTTTACAATGGTATATAAATAATCATTAATGTGCTACCTCCTTCCTCAATCTGCTTTTTTTTTGGCATCGTTTCCAACGTTGTTGCCGTCGACGTTGTGGTCGGTAAGCTAATCGGAGTATGATTGTTCACCTGCATTTTCATGGAGCAAGTAAAGAATGGACGGATGGATGGGGATGTAACAGAGAACGCCACTCAGTCATTGAAATTGAACGTAATTGAAATTTAGGTAAACCAATTTTGGGCCATTTTACGCTTCTATTATGTCATTAGAATGGAGGTGTGAGAAAAAGGATTTATTTTTATTGTGCTGGTTCTTGTTTTTCTTCTGCTTTGGATCGTGCGAATTGACTACAAAAACGATTGACAAAGAAAACAGACAGTCAGAAGTGAATGTACTATTAATAAGTGAGTTTTTTTAATCACTTTTCAATATTTAATTACATTCCATGTTTTTTTTTTAATTATGTCCGGAGTTTTATTATTGTATCCGTTTATTGCACGACTCTTTCAAAACATATTTTTATTTTTCAAAAAAAAAAAAAACAGTTCCATTTCATCGCATTTCTCAAAAATTAGGAAAACATCCATTTCATGCTGACACAAAAAAGCATCAACGTGTCCACCACAACTAATGCGAATCATTTACGAACGTGATGCTTCATTTCCTGTGCTGTGCCGCAAACAATTGCGCCAATCGCTTCAGCGAGTGAAAGGTAGAGCACCACACTTGTATTGGATTGGTCTACCAGTTCCCTATTTGGTCGGTCGATTAACGATTACTTTATTTCCTACCGCTTGCCTTTCAATGCAGTCGACCGGCGGGCGAGTGATGCAAATGTTGGCAAATTGTTTGTCCCTTATCGTTTTGTATGCTGTAATCAAGCATGTAACCATTGAAGATAAGGGGAAATGGGTCGGGGGAGTGGGGAAATATATAAAAAATATAACGTTCTTATCATCTACACTTTGGTGTTTTGTCGGAAAGTACATGCAGGCCGCACGGAGGGCACACTTTGCAAATTAAAATATAAAAAAGGAAAAAAAAACGAACGGCGTTACAGGTGATATTTTAATTTTATCATGAATGTTCTGTTTAGCGTAATTATTTGTGCAAGGTCTTACACACATCGAGTATTTTCATTGCCATTTATAAAATGTTCAATTCAAACTACAATTTTTATTGCAAATAATTATTCATTGGGAATCAGAATTGCTCTAACAGCGACCTCCGCTATTTCCTTTACTCGTTCTCTGTTCATCTATTAATTTAATTTATTTTAATTACAGGACACACACATACACATTCCCTCCCAATGTAGGGAGTGACGGGGTGATCGTGCGGCCCACAAACACTGCCTCCCCTCCGATTGGTTCATCATTTCCAGGAGTTGGCAAAGTGCAATTGCCAAGTGAGAAGAAGAGCGCGTATGACGGACGTGTCCCCGGGCCTGTCTGTCCGGTCCGGTTGAAGTAGTGACGAACACGACATCTTATGAATGTGGGTGCCTTTTTAGCAAACAAGCAGCAATAGTGTGCATCAACTGAGCTCCGCCTGTGGTTCGGTGCGTGTGTGGTTTTATTCGAGCTTCCTGCATTGCTAGGGCCTGCCCGTCCGCCCGCCACCGAGAGCAGTGCCGATGAGCGTGCTCCAATTTTTAAATCAAGTGAGTTTTCTTTTTCTGTTGTTCTGCTTCTTCTATCAAATGTGTGTGTTTTGCTAACCGGCTGTCTACTGTATTAGAAGCTGAAGTAGAAGCATCTAGTGTAGTGTACACGTAACGTAGCGTGGTAGAAGCTGGGGTAGATCGTGTATGATATAATTATGATCAATCTAAAGTAGTCGACTTAGTGTTCGAATATTCTTACTATAGAATCATATTTTGTTTTATTTCTTTTTATGCTTTACTTACCAATTAGTGTTTCTTGCAGCCTAAAAAAACATCCCCCACACACATACACCCAATTATGTTACATTTTATTAGTGTGTCAAACATTATACATTTATTTTACAGTCACTACACAACATTAAAGCCTTTTTTTTTTTGGATGGTGTGGTGTTTGTTCCAATCGTATCTAACGTAAGATACACGATATGATGATTATTGGTTTCTTACTGATCTGGGATGCTTTTGTGAAACCTTGCTTTTACAATACATATCAACATTTGTGCTGCTGTTAGGAATTGTTGATGAAAAATGCGCTTTCTTACCAAATACCAAACTTACTAGTAGCTTGATTAAGATGCCTATGGTGCTTTTACACGATTGAAAGGCTCTTTTCAGAATCATCAATATCGTTCCTTTCGCCCCGGAGTACCAAAGTGTTTTAACTCAAAGCAAACCATGTAGAAATTGTTCCTCAGTTGTTTGGTAGTTCATTCTCATCTCACAACGTCGCTTTCCAACAAGCTGCCATTACACTAAATGTCTAAATTTGCCTTTGCCCTTGAACATTTCAATCGTATAAAAGCACCCCAATATTGTCTCTCCCCAAAACTCTCACGTTTGGGTAGGTCTGATAACCTTAACACATGTTTACAAAACAAACGAAACTTTTGAAATGCTGCTCTACGTTTAGGGCACTACCACACAATTGATAAGATGCTGCTGCTTCGGAAGGTGGTGAGACACAATCATAGACATGCCTTAACTTTAGAAAAATACGAAACAAAACAAAAACGACCACTACACACTAAAAGGCCATTTAATTGTGTTTGTTAAATTGTTTTGTTTGGTGCAGAGTGTTCCTGTGGTTATGTTTTGGTGTTTTTTCCCTCTTCTTCTTCTTCTTCTTCTTCTTCTGTACTCAATAAGACCTGTACTCCAACCACCCGAACCCCCTACACGTACCCACTCGATTCTAGCTTTAAGGCCGCCTCGTACGTCGGTAGACCGGTGTTGTCGATGATTTGACTCATGTCTAGCCGCACCAAACCATTGTCGTTCAGCAAACTCCTGATTCCTGGCGATGGACCGGTAGGAAGTAACCGCTCCTCTGCACCGGTTCCAGTTCCGGCCTCCCGTGGGGCTGCCGAATCAGTGTTACCGTTCGTGTCGCCGTCTTGTGACACGCTCGCTTCCCCACCTGCAGATCCTTCAAGGTCCTGCAAGTAACTGTCGAGCTGATTGCAGCACTGATTGGACGTGTTTGGACACTGATGAATGATGCCGTCGGTCGAAGCGTCCCGATGATTCACGGACGAACAATCGATAATGATGTTATTATTTTCACTGTTCTCTGCTGTTGCACTGGAAGTCCCGGTAAGCGGCGCTGTTTGAGATTGTTGCTGGTGCTGCTCTTCTACTGCTGCTGTTGCTACTGCTCCGGCTAATGATTGTGGCATGGTGGATAAATTCGATGCAACTAGAGAGTTCCCGCTTTTAGTTTCATTAGACGCACTGGTGTTGTTGTTGTTGTTGTTGTTGTTCATCGTGTCGAATCGTCCGGTGGGGGAAGAGGGCGCAGATGCTATCATCTGCATTGTTGTCCGCGTGTCAATGTCAACCGGCGTAGTAGTGAGGATGTGCACGGTAGTACCTTCATCATCAATGACATTGTTTCGATTGACGTCGTTGTCGTAGTCGTTGGCTGTAGTCTCATAATCGACTAGGAGTGTCTCGTTACGCGTCAGTTCGTTTGGATTCGGCCGATGGTGGTGTCGGTGGCTGGTGGACAGTTGCTGCCAGGTAGGTGCCGTGCTTGATAAATACCCCGAACTTCTCCGCTCTACAAAATAACCACAATTACGACAGTAAATTGGCGGTACCGGTCCACTAATGGAGCCGCTGGTCAACGTGGGACAGTTACAGCTTGGCCGGTGTTCCTCGTCGCTCCAGTCAGGCTCATCAGCCGGATCATCACTGTAGGTGCGTACGTTTGACGCCGATACGTCACAGTTCCTTGGGGAACGTCGACCGTGCAACGTCTTCGGCAGCAGTGGTGTCGCACCATTGCAGACCACCGATGATTGTTTATCGCAGTCGTGTAGTTCGTGGTCGGAGCAACTGTGCGAGGATGATCCGGCCTGTGTTTCGTCCAGTAGCGGTGGGTAGGTACGCTTGTGGTGTGAAGCACTTGCCAGTAGCTCATCCTGTGCCACCACAGTATCGTAGGACGGTGGTGGACCATTCGGGTACGGTGTGTACTGGTAATGATGCTGCTGCTGCTGCTGCTGGTGCTGCTGCTGATGATAATGTTGATGATGGTAGGGATACTGTGGATGGTGGCTGGTATGATTTATAGCGCTGGTGACCATCGGGAGCGACTGATAGTCGCCGGTACCGTCCATAAAAAAGCCACCCGCCGTTGTCCCGCTCGTTGGTGGATCATAGCACTGAGGGAGAGGGAAAAAGGAAGCAAAGTGAGCAACAAAATATGAAATTCTTAATCTTTTGTACGCTGACAGTGTGTAAGACACCAGCGCAGGGAAAACTATAACAAAAAGAGAGAGAGAGAGAGGGAAAAAAAAGGATAAAATTCGCAAAAATTAACTTTGTCATCGTTTTGCTTCCAATCCTCCTTTTTTCTCGACAGATGCACTTAATGAGAGTGTTGGAAGGTGGGTGCAGAATTGCATCTTCGTCTTACCTTTCTTTCACTCTGACTCTTTCTCTCTGAATTACTAAGGCAAAGGTGCCAAATTACACGATGTCACCGGTGAGAGCGCTCCTCTTTAAAAAAAAAGGTGTGCAGACGTCGCGAAAACCCATCAAAAGTAATGGAGGAAAGGGGCCGCTGCTGCTGCTGCTGCTGTGTGCGGTTTCAGTGTGGTGGACATTTTTGTGATGCACATAAATTAATTAAACTACTTTTTGTACTTGGAATACACCCTCTCCACTCTGCTCCAAAGGCAAAGGAGAAGGCCCGCTTGGTGCAGCATTCTTAAGATACGGCTTAATGAAATACACCGGGACACTTGTCGTAAACAGGGCAATTAATTTTCATTACCCTCTTCCCTTGCAAACGTTTTCCTTTGGAGGGTTGGTTGCCTTTTTTTCTTTTTCGAGAAGAGAGGGAGAGTGAGGGAGAGATGAATAAAGAGGGAGAGAGCATCTTGCAATGAGTAAGAAATCGACACAAAAACCAAACTCCAAACTCTTGCTGCGCGTCGTCTCACTTCCTGATTAAGATTATTCGATTACTTGATTGAATATTTAACCGACTCGGAGGGCTTTTGCTTTGCTATGGATTCCTACACCACCCCCTCCCCCATTCCCTCCCTTTCATTGACGTCCGTGTGATGGCAGTGATTTGTGTCGTTTCGTTGTTTGGAATTGTTTGGATGTTAGAATTTATCGTCCATTTCGATCGAATCGCGTTTGGGGTTAGGGGATTTCCTTTTTATTTTATGGCTCTTATATTTACTTTATACACGATCATATTGGTGGCCCTTTTGCGAATTTGGCCCCTTCCTTGTGGTGGTGGTGCTGCTGGTGCTTTAGAAGCAGGAATACCGTTAATGAGAATAGTAGGAACGGGTTCGTGTGAAAATGAAATTTTCTTCGCCAAATGAATCAATCCTGGCATGAAGGCTTTTGTTTTGCCATTAATTATTATTCAACGTTAATACACTCTGATTGAAATAAAAATGTGTTAAATCTGTTTGTTTTTTTTTCTCCTCTGCTAACCCTTTGTTACTTCTGCTAGGCTTTTTGCCATCTTTTCTTTAAACTGCTACTAGAGTAGAGTGTTTGACTAACAACATTCAATCTTCAAAGCAAACTTAAATGCCCTGTTACATCACTTCGATCGTTCACAATGGATAGGAAAAAACTTTCCCCGTTAAATGCAACACCACCATCACCCCAAACGTCGAGAAGTCTTGTCATGAAAACACGGTGTTCCTAGAACGACTCCCCCATGTCGCACAAAAGGCCAAGGGCAATAACTACGTAATGTAATCATCTACAATTTTGTATCGATTTTTACACAACCACACACACATACACATACACTTTCTCTGCACCCTTTTGTGTGTACGTACGTCTTTTCAGGTCCTTTGATCGGTAAAGAAAGCTTTGCTAACTGCTTTCTTGAATCTGGTTACAGCAAAAAAAAAAATGCGAGAAGGAGCGGAATCTTCTCCCCGTTTCATTGCCACTTTACACACCTACCCTCAAAGAACGCGACTCTTTTAAGCGTTCGATTTTTCTGCATGCAGGCGATTATAAATGTTTAATGGATCCTAAAATATCACATCCGAGTGGTCGCGGGCAAAGCTGACCCAGTTAATGTGGCTTTTTTGCCCTTTTGCGGTGGAAAAGTGAAAATGAAGAAGCGAGGAGCGAGGACATATCCATCTTGCGATTGATTTTATTCGATTGATGGCTCAAGTTTTGACGTCGTTATGCAACGGTGAGCACTGGCTGCTTCGTTCTTCAAGAAACGGACAGCTCAAATTGGCACTTAAACATTTATATTTTCCCTTTTAGTTTTTTATTCCTCACTCTATCTTCCTCACCTTCTTTCTCTCTTCATTTCACTTTAAATTGCAGTCGATTGAAGGTTCTGGATGAAGGATTATCTTTTGCTTGTGGCATACGCACCTGTTCCACACTGTAGATCTCCATGTTTGTGTCCGTTTCGAGCCACTGCTGACGGTAGAGCGAGTTCGAGCGCTTTTTAATGTTTCGGTGGCAACAGTAGCAGACGAAGCACACCACCGTGATGACCACGGATAGCATGGCTCTGGAAAGAGAGGATAGAGAGCGGGAAGAAAATGGGTGTAAAAGCTTCAACACTAGTGACATTTTCACTGCACAAATATCTAGGCTGATAACGTCTTAAATTCACTTTAGTAGCTCTTTTAAATCTTTCGAAATTGTCATAAAAATTGCAAACAAATCAATAAAACTCTACCAAGCGGGTGTACAAGGTGTACAGACCAAAAAGTGCTCAATACAGCGCTAGGTGAAAACGATCAATGAACAAGGGTTTTCCGTACGCATAGTAACAAAAGTCTTCTGAATCATAAAGAGTTTACAGCCACGATAAGGATTTGTACCGCCATTTCTTTTTGTGAAGTCTTTTAAAGACGAAAACTCCATACTACAAGTACAAAAAGTGCTTAGAATGGCGAACGCATAATGCACAATTGAGGCAACAATGTTTAGAAAAAAAAAAGGTTACAAGCTGGCCACTGATTACCATTTTCGCAGTATGCGGCGTGTAATAAAATCATCCCGTGTTTGTGGGGCAGAATAAGAATTTCCCCTGTTGAAGGGTGGTCGTTTTGTGTGGTATGTTTATGTTTACGATTGGAAAAGCTCTAATCTTTACGAGTGTAAGTGTAAAGCTTGTCACCGCAAGTGCAAATGATGCGTTTATCGGTTAGGTGAGGTGAGGGTGGCTGTTGTCACGAACTGATAAAATGTTCGCTCTTTCTCTCTCTTTAGTATTCTTTTTGCGCTTTACTCAGCGGCTTACAGAATGTGCAAGGTCGAGCAAAAACTGTACCGAAAAGATGAGTTTATTATTGCACGACAAACACAAAACCTTACTGTAGAAGTATTGCTTGTGTATAGATTGTTATTTGCACATTTGCGTGGATAGCGCAACCTTCACAAACAATACATTGCTGGAAAAAGGGAAATATGAATGGATTCCCATTGTGTGTCGTCGCTATTTATGGTTGGAACAAGAGTTTGCGTTTGGCATTATTTGTACACCGTCGGGTTAGTGGGGTTTAGTTTGGTGGTAATTCGAGAAAGAGGGTTTGAATGCAAATTTGTTTGTTGTGTGAAATGTTTGTAAATGAAATTAAATCGGTTTTTGTATTAGTAGTAATCCTTATGTCTTCTTGGGTACTTGTCAAAGATAAATATTATTTTTTACTGTAAAAAAAAGTATAAAATGTTTTTAAAAAAATTACAAGACACAGAACTTTACTACCTTCCGCTCTCCGGGCCACTAAAACGACAGGCAAATAACAATTATTTTTGTTATGGAGCACGAAGCAATTCACTACTAGACAATAAGTTGGTGTAGAGTAAAAACAAAAACTGTGCATAAATTCATTACTGTTTGTGACAGGTAATATGATTTTATTGTATTCTTGCTAGCTTCAGGAAAAGTAGTGACAAAAGCTGAGGAAAGGAAAAGAGAATGTTATTCCATTTCGTTCGTTGCATTTGTCTGTGAATGATCTGGTTGGATGGAAATAATATTGCATTCGGTTTGTTTTAGCATGAAATGCAAAACAAGTCAGCAGCACTTTAAAAAGCTGTTAGAAATGGAGTGAAAATATTCCAATTACTGTTTTCATTTATTGCTAGCAATAACAGCAATGCAATTTGTATCGCTTTTTTTATTTGATTATAGAAAGCATCTTAAAGTTGTTAATACAGTTTAAAAAAAATATTCTCACTTTTTCAGTCCTACAAAGCCGGGAAGTTAGATGCTCGTAAACGACCTCACTTTGCACTCTCTTTGTACGGTGGAAATAGTGCAGAACTAATCCGAGCCGAAAGGGACACTACACTCTCTTTGTGTAATCCTACCAACAAAAAGAAAACAGTTTTTAAATGATACTTAACCAAACAATTTTCTTACTTTAATTTCGGTTTTTGTACTTTTCCAGCAGCAGGTAAACTCCTTTTCCGCTCTTCTGTCTGGTAAAAAAGAAGCTGTGAAATTGATTTTGGCTGGGTCACACAAAACCGATCGTCATTCTTCGAAAAAAGAAAAGCAAAGAAGGATTTGGAAGGAAAAAGCACGTGAAACTTGTTGCAGAAATAAGTTGTTTTTTGAAAGTTTTTTTTTTTTCAATAGAAGGAAAACTGATCGCGGTACAACATTATCGCTGGGCAAGAGAAGTTTTCCCTCTTTGGGAAGTGTATTATTGTCGCCCCTTTTTGGACCCAGAAGCTGTGCATTGAATTTGTTTGGGAAAATTGTGCACCACCCCTCGTAACATTGGCTACGATTGGTACAAAGATACAGCACTTAGTAGAAAAAATATAAAGGAAAACAGGAAAAATTATTTCCCCACAACACAAGCCGATGTCAAATGCAATACAACCTTCGGGCTGTTTTCCCTTCGCGTTGGGTAATTTGTTGAGATTGTCCCCTGTGAAAGAATGCATCACCACACCTTTCAATGGAAAGAATGTGAAATGGATGAAAAACTTTTCACTTTTCTTTAACAAGCAGGCACAACCAAAAACTAAAACAAAAACGCGCTTTCCATACAAAACACCACTACAGCCAAATGTGTCTGGGTGCGTTGTGTAGCTAACCTAATTCGGTGCCGCTTCTTTTACTTGAATGAACTAAGCAGTTTTAGGCTTTTTCGTTAAGGTCTTTTTTTTTCTTACAAAGTCTTCCGATATTTAATCGCGGGAGATGTCAAAACAAAAATACCGAACTTTGAACAAAGGTTTTAAAACTTTTATTTTACAAGCGGTGTCAATGTATTTACCCTCCTGCGCAAGGGATCTTTGTGCTTGCAGGCAAATCGTTTTAAAACTTACGAGACGGGTTTGAATCGATTGATAATACATTAGATAGAATGGGAAATGGCTGAAATCTTACGTGAACTTTATTCATGTACTTTGATTCATTTGTCGCTTTTAACATTTTATAAATGAGTTTTTCATTGTTTCATTTATTATTTGAAACTTTATATATAGAAGTTACTTCCAACTAACCACTGTTGAAATGATCTTCTACTGCACCGTTCTTTGCAAAACTAAACTCGTCGCTCTTTGTAGATGGAAAATAAATCACTTAATTGATAGCAATCGATCGGATAAACGACAAGGCAAAACGAACAGCGCAAATTGTTCGTGCAAACACTAGTTCAATTACGTCTAATCGAATCGATCGTGATTATCGTTCGTTGCTGTTCCTGCGACAGCGCTAGCATACGACGCTAGAGAAGCCAGCAAGCAACCAGGCAAACAGTAGATGTTTAATCCTTATCCCGCAGTTTTGTACGATGCCTTTGACCGTCGGAAAAAAGGTGTTTGTGATGTGAAAATAAGTCGCAAAGTCTTTCCATACCGAGCGCACTGCACTGCGTGTTCTAATTTTCATTATTTCTTTCATCCGTGTGTGTACTACGTGTGTGTTTGGGTTGTTTGGGTGGGGGAACTAGCTGCCTCCGCCAGTTGAACTCAATAAACTAAGAGTTTACCGCGCGTTATCACTTCCGGGGCGAGACAGCACTAAATGAGACCGGTTCTCGGATACATTTTTTCTCATCCACCCGTCCCGTCTTCCTCCCTATGGTTGCAAATATTTTCGTTTAAGAATCTCAATTCGAATCACTAAAAGAAAAAGGCACGGAAAACAGCCCCTGCGGGTGAACGAAACCAACAACAAAACGTGGGATTACATCCGGACTAGGGGGGAGGGGATGGGGTACCGAGTTTTTATCGGTTTGCCAGGAATAGAGCGAAAAGAAGAAAAAAAAAAACAAGAATCCTCACCAGCGCTGCACTCTTGGTTGATGACGACTTGGAGCTTTTTAGATGGCAAGGCCGGCTACGGTGCACCATATCACCAAAGGTGACCGAGGTGAAATCCCTGCAAACAGCCCGAGGCAATCGAAGGAAACCATAAACCACCATCACAAAACGCTGGTGATGGTGGTAGAGGCCACACGGCAACCCTGGCGCAAGGATATGTTCTATTTTGCCCCCTGCCCTACCCGTCCCGTTTTGCTTCCAATTGCACGTTTACCTTGGGAAGGATAAGGTTGGTCTTATCTGTTTTTTTTTTTTTTTAGGAGGAAACGGAAATCCAGCAGGTGGGGTGGGTGGGAAGCAAAAATGGCGGATGTGAAAAATGTGTCGACCGGTCCTTTAGCTAAATTACATGTCAAGAGAGTGTAATTATAAAGTTGCAGAGTGGAATCACTTCCGGTTTCTGTGGATGGACCGACAAACGGGGTCCACAGCAGCAAAACGTTTGATATGTTTGGAAATATTTGGACAAGTACTATAAAAGTCGATTAAAAAAAACTTAAAAAAGTAAAGTTTGCTTTTTTTTAGTGTTTCGCACCAAAACAAAAACACTAGCAAACTCTCATTAGTGGTACGAGTTGCATCAAACTGAAATCGGTTCCTTCCAGTTTGCCTGTTGTGCAGCTCATTCCGTCTCAGTGGTTGCAAGCCCTTTGCCGTTGGATTGCGGACACAAACCATCTCATCATCATCTTCTGCCTGCCTTGAATCACTCAAGGATGATGTTGCATTCGCATTATGCAAATGACGTGTTTGGGGGAGGGGGAGCAGGGGAGAGGGCCTGAGAGTCTGAAAGTGTGCCGGAATTGCACAATGATGTCACCAACCATTGCCTCAAACCGACAATATGCTTCCGATTTGTATAATTGTTAAGGGAGATGTCAAAGGTGACAAGCGACGACACCGGTAAGACAGAGAGGAAAGTAGAGAGATGGAGAAAAAAAGAGAGAGAGAGAGGACTGTTTAGATGTACTGACGAATGGGGGGTAACGAGGTGTAGATGTAACAGCAACCTTTCCGGTTGCTGCAATTTGCCGCACTCATTTCTGTGGCCCCGTTTGCGCTGCTGTTACTACATACAAAAAAAAACCACCACAAAGACACAACTGTTGCCAACTGGTTTGTATTTGGACGCGTTCGAATATTAAACTGAACAAAACAGGGCGTTTTGCAGGAAGCAAGAAGGACCCGACGCAAAAATCATTACTAGGTCTCTTTGAACTCTGGAAGGCTTTTGGAGTCGAGGTCTTGTCGCGCCTCACTGTTTGTTCGTCCAAGGATTTCGGTGCAAGCACCAACGTCAACACCTTCTCATTACGTACCCGCGGTATGCTCGATGCTTGTGTGCCCTACAATCACAAGAAGGATCCAGCCAGGTCCCTCCCAGTTGTGTCCTGCTGTTGGACAGAGGTATCATTAATGTTTCACAAAGGGAGGAAACAACTGAAAAAAAACCTGTTCTTCCATCGTTTTTGAAGGAGTCGATTGCTTCCGGGAGGGGTTTTACTTGCAACCATCTTGATTGCTGTCACTTTCGTTGTATCAGTAGCGAGGACAGAAACCATCGGGAAAAGAAGGGTGATAGCTTTTATCAAAACCCCTTTCGCATCGCGCAGCAGCGATGCATTTCATTTTCTTCTACCCCACCGGCCGGGGGATAGCTATACGTTGACGGTAGAGGAAAACTCATCAGTGTGTCTCGGTGGAAGGTAAAAACAATGGCGCACCTTGTATTAATGGTGGTGTAATGAGCGACAAATGATCAAAGTGAATGGTTGCGGGACGGAATTGGATGTAAATTTAGTTGCGATTTTTTTTTTTTTTTGATAGTTGGACAAACATTTTGCTTGTTTTGCTAAGGAGCGTTGTTATGGAAGTTTAATTCATAAATCTTTAACATAAGCGTCTATTGCACGGAATTAACGATACTTGTA
>KB696903.1:0-10991 GCA_000349165.1 Anopheles christyi | reverse complement strand
AGCACGGCACTCGACCAAACGAGTTGATTTCTAAGGGTAACTAGCTAATAATTATGCCGTACGAAATACGGTTTATTTCACCATGTACACCACTCCAACGTTGTATATTGATTGAAATCGAACAAATATACGCTTTTTTGCTATTTTGTATCATAAATACCGTCTTTTTGTAGGAACCTCCTTTTATTATGCAGTGCGCAATAATTGGATAAACAGTGTGCAGAAATAGGATTAATGTGCAGTAATAGGATATTGGAGAGTGTTACAAAACACTGTTTTTTATACTTTGTCTTCCATTTTTCTGCCCAAATAAAACATTTATTGTATTTACTGATCAATAATGTTGTGTACTAGGTGAAGATTAAATGATAATATTGTTTCTATCGATCTCAATCGCATACAATTTGTCAGTTGTCTCCTTAAGTGTGCAGTAAATGGAAAATTACCCTACATTTTACCTTATTTTATTACAAAAGAAAAATGATACTTGACTTTTGAATTTTTGAACATTCTGCCAAATTTTTTACATTCCGTGCCAAAGAGTCCATAAATGGTGCTAACAGTATTAGAAGGGCCGAAAACCCTGAATAGCAAGGTGTATGCAAACGAAGCGTGTTGACAGATTTCCATTTTATGGAATTCATTTCTTTCATTTCTTCTTAAGACTACTTGATATCCAAACCTGCAATCAAGCGTAGTAAAGAAGTATTCTTGTGCATATGCAGTGCACGCTCGGATTAGCTATGAATACGAAAGGGCATGCCAATACGATTATCAAAAAAGAGGATTTCATCTGGCTGAAAAAGTACTTCCTAACATCAGTGCTCAACTTGTGCTAATAAGCTCCCTTGAAATGAGCCACGAACTGCTTGACCCATTTCAAAACGGATTAAGTAACAGCAAACGAAATACATAGTTTATCCTGCTGCTAGCCAGCACATATTTTCAAAAGGGAAATATTAGACAGTCGATACGATCCCGAAAGTTATTCCCGTGAAGATGGTTTTACTAACAGTATGTTTCATTATTCTACCGTTGACCATCGTGGTTTCGTATCATTGTACTATACGTTCAATTTCGATCCAATGTAACAACCGAACCATGGTGCACACGGAATGGGTTTCTTTACAGAAAATGGATTCAGGACTCGGGAATGGTTGGTACGATCTAACGCCGCCTGGCGGCGTTGATTGACCCTGACAGTATGGAGCCCCAATGTGTGGAAGAACGTGTTTTAGAATGGTTGCACTACATCTACAGCAATGATTCTGCCAGAGCTCTCGTGCTAAACGCTGCTGAGTTCAAACAACGATTGCTGTACATCCTCGCGACGCGATTCAACATGGATGAAACCGGAGCCAGTTATTATCTGCATGCGTTCGAGTATCAGAACATTACAGAGCACAACATCACCGAGGAGCATGTGAACGACTTCCTGCGAAGAGTATTCCAATCTCTGAACTTCCTGAACCGAACCATACCGGACCAGGCCGATATGGACGAGGTGGAGGCGACCAACTGTAGCGATTATTGTAAAGGGGCCGTTCGGGAAATTCTTCTCGAGTACAAATTGCTGCATGGCTACATTTCACTTGTGGTAAGTTACTTATTGCTTTACTTTTGCTATCTGTTTCATCTCATTCACCGCGCAAACGTACGAAATGCTTGGCTAACCAGAGTCATACAATCGCATCTGAAAACAAGATACATCTAACTAAGTTGTTATTAACCTATATGCAAATAATCGCTTTGATTAATACCGGCAAGTGAAGAATATAAAAGTTATCTGTGACTACATATTTGCCACTGTAAAAGTGATTTTTTCCATGGAAATTGCTTTGAACTGCATTTAAATATGTTTCATTTAAGCGTAATCAATATGTAATTGGATAAAGATGGAATCATCTTAAAACACATTGCAATCTAACCAGCAACAAAAGCAAATGTGACTGTACATCTGGCGAAAACATTAGCAAACAGAATTGCATAATATGACAAGAGATCTCAAAGCTCCCTTTCCCCAGCGAGAGATCGGAGCGAAGTACTGACCTCGTATCCCTACCGAAAGGACTTGATGTATTACCCTCCAGATATTTTACAGGTCTTGCTCTTATGATTACTTCTCTGGTAACCATATTCCATTGGGAATCACAAACAAGCAAACATGTAGCCGAGCAAAAGCAAAGGTGCAATTTGTTTCTATGAAAATACCAACATACTCGAATGATTTTTTTTTCACCGATGTACAGTTATTTTGTTTAAATTTTATTTGCTTTCCAATTAATCTATTTTTATGCAAATTGTTGGCTTAGTAGAATCTATGCACTTCTTGAGCATATATTAAACAGTACAGAAATTGGAAAAGAAAGTATATGTTTGATAACTTATTTAAACATTGTTTGAAGATGTGGAAAAACTAAAATATCTAGATTTACAGAAACATCCTACCTGTTGATAACTGTTGACGATCACCGATTTATGCTGTATCACAAGCCTTTTTGTTCATATGTGGTATAAAGTGTACCCTTAGAGAATAGAATCATTTGTTCTTAGAAACGTCTGCCAGATGAATGTTATTTGTTTTCAGATTGTTATCTAGTATGTGGATCAGGGAATGTAAAATCTTCTGTCGTCCATTTTTCCAGAAGGCAAACACTCTAGCTTTCCGTTATCATTCACACACTGCATCATACATTTCACAAACAAAAACAAAGCTTTATGTGCTTCTCGTTGGTTAATAATCGGCCCATGTTAATTTCGGAAGTGAATTTGTTTCATTTTTACGCATAATTCTAATTTCACTTGGTTTGTGTGTGCTGCAAAACAGTGTTTCCTTCAAACAAAGAACGATTAAACTTTATACGTAAACTTTATTAGCAACGTAATTAGGATGGAACTTTTAGCGCTGCGATAGAAGCAAAGCATCCATTTATAGTGAGAGTGGTCAATTTCCATCTAATTTACAATCAGCTACAATAATGGTACATTTTCGCTACCTACATATCCGAGGCTTCACAATTTGTGAAATCAATTACTTCCGAAGCGCTAATTTGCGGCCCATATCATACTTTAGGTTGGTTAGGTTAAATGTATTTTTTGTGCTTTGTTTTGTTAAATTATGTATTACGTTAAATGCATTCAATTAAACAGTGCATTCATTAAGAATAGCTATTTATGCGAAAAATAACAATATAAATTTACATTTCTTTGGATCCTTTTTCAGATATGCTTCTTTGGCACAATAGCCAATATACTGAACATTATAGTGCTGACTAGAAAGGATATGACCAAAGTGCCGATTAATCGTATTTTAAAATGGCTTTCCGTGACAGACATGTTTGTAATGATAGAGTACATCCCGTTCGCATTTTATATGTACCTTATACTTCCTGGTGAGTATTTAAAAACAATATCTGCACATTATGTATGTGTGGTTAAATGATGTGTAAGTATATTTGAGTTTTTTTCATCGAATACAGTGAGCGTTTTGGTTAGTTGAATTATCTACAATTTGATAATACAGATAAAGTTAAATAAGATCTGAATTTGCTATTAAGTTATATTTCGATGTTCTTTAAAGCTTACTTAGAGGGTATCCTTTAATACTCAATTTTTTGTTGTTGCACTATTAGTTCTACTCAAATGGCACCAATATATTAAGCGTATGATAAACCCTCATAGAATGACATGAATAGGATTATTGTTAATCGTTGTGAAGAACCGTATAAAGCGCTGCATAACAAATGTTTTTGTTCGTTTTGTTTCCTTGCACATCCCTTTTCTTGGTAGATACGCATTTCAATCCGTCTTAACGTATTATTCTTATGTGTATCAACAAAACCTACCATGTCGATATGTCCAAGATCGCAACTTCAAAATGCCTGTTGTACATATGTTAGGAGCACAATTTTACACCTGTCAATGTATTGTTGAAATTTTTACAATCCACTTGGTTTAGGATGCAGTGCGTTACACATTCGCATGTAAAGATAAGTTAATTTCACAACGTCTTGTTCGTTTGTTTTAGTACTTTTTTACCAACCTATCGCCTAAGGACAGCGTTTGTTTTGCTTCAATAGAATGATTTACAATTTTCGTTGAAACATAGCACATGTACTATAAACATGACAAAGATAAATGAATTGAATAAAATGAATTATGTATGTAGTGTTTGCAGATGGATAGCAAAACACAATTCAACTGGTGTTGTTTTTATGGACAATTCTTTTACTTTATTCGAAGGAATATGTAAACACAAAACAATATTCACGTTCTCATAAAATAATGTAAACCTATATCTAAAATAAATAATTTCAAATTATATTATTATGTATTATTATATTATTGAATTCAAAGGATTATTTGTATATTGTAAGAATACAAACAATTGTTCGATTCTGAGGTCACAAACATAGCTAACTATTCATAGCTATCTATTTTTTTTTTACCTCGAACTCCAAGCGTATTCTTTTTTCTATTGAAAGCTGTAATTATGATATGCTTGTTATGTTCTTTCAACTGAATCGGTCCGAACAGTAGATTAGTATGCAGTTGTAAATTTGTCGTGTGTGCCTCTGGGAATATGCTCCTTACAGGCCTGAGGAAAGTAGAGAAAACGATACTACAGCTACAGAGTTGCATGAATTACTTATTCCCTCTCATGGTTCGAGATGACGGTTATGTGAACCATTTCTCATTAAGGAAGGTCACAACATAAAGTTCCATACTATAAAAAAGAGCTTCTTCCTTGTTTCCAACAATATAAGCAACAAACTTTCTTTCCTTGTTGAATAAAACGGTCATTGTCAACGAGATTTATTGCAATACGCGTAACAAGTAGTAACACAAACAAACTAGTCAAATAAGCCATTAATATTATACGGTGAAATTTTCAATGAAACTTGAATCCTATTTCTTTAATTATAAATTCATCAATAACAACAAAACAACAATGTAATAACTTACAGTGTCTTGTGGTAAATTTATATTTTTCCGATCTTCTTTTCCATTCACCAGATCGTCGAGACTACCCATATTCATGGGCCGTCTATCTAATGTTTCACATGCACTTTACTCAAATACTGCACACCATCTCAATACTGTTAACAGTTACGCTGGCAATTTGGAGATACATCGCCATCAAGTAAGTTAATCACCGAAATTAATTACCCTTTCCATTATGCATGACCTGGAATAACATACACCGGTCACATGGGTCTACACGTGCTGATAAACTGATAAACGTCTTCATCGTCACTGCAGGGTGTCGAAAACTCTATCAAAATATTCTCTTGCCTTATACTCACGATTTACTCGCCCATCGGTTGAAGTAATACTTTTTTAGCATCAACGTTTATAGTCGTTCACTTAAGGCTATTTTTACACGAACATCAAAGGCTTATCTGTTTCTTGTTTTAAAATGCAATCTTAAAAAGGTCGACGGTCGTAGACAATTGATTGGTACATTAATTGCATTTTCTCTCAATTGACCGCAAGATAAACGATGAATAAAATTGAAATATTCTTACTAAATCATACAGTCAAAATAAAGGTGACCCTTGTAACGAAATTTAAGAAAATATTGCGCTTATCAGATTGCTACCACACTGTTTGGTAAAAGGTTTTCGGAAGGGTTACGGAATCTTCCGGATGTATCATAGATGAAAGGAGCACCATTTGCTACAAAAATGCTTTAATCATTTTTGTTGGCTTACTTCACAAAAGCGCTATTCATAAAATCGTTTCACACCGAGCGAAAGAGGCTAATTGATGTCATTCCTTTCGAGGAATCGCAATCGTTTGTGCTTGCTAGGTAGTAGTCAGAAGCATTATCGTCAGGTGGTGCTTAACATTTCCTTTTCAGTTTTAAGATGAAAGTACAAATTATGCCTTACGAAGCAACCTACTGACTAAAGAGCTACTAACGGTATTACTCGAGCCAGTATTATGCTGCTCGTTAAAACAGTTATTGTAACTTAGACATGTAACTTAGCGTAACATCAAAGCACCTGGGGCACACTGATCAATACCAGTAGCTAGCCATGATTGGTTGTTCTCTTTTACATATCTTCAAGTGTTTAATCTAATGGTAGAAATGTAAAAAACATGTACTTTTATGTTTTTCTATTTACTATTTGTTTTTGTCTTTATTAATATCAGCTTTCTTATTATATTTCAAAAATGTCTAAAAATAAATAAAAAATAGCCATGATTGGTTGTTCTCTTTCCCATACCTTCAAGTGTTTAATCTAATGGTAGAAATGTGAAAAAAGGTCTTTTATGTTTTTCTGTCTACTGCTTGTTTTTTTCTTTATTAATTTCAGCTTTCTTGTTATCTTTCAAAATTGTTATAAATCAAAATTGACAGGATTTGTGGCTGTTTTAAATGGCATTGTTTTTTCAGTGATTGCTGAAAGTTGTTTTGTACGGTTCTTGAATATAAAATATTTCTTTTCCCCAAAACACTTGTAATTTCACATCAAATGTGAAAAGCGCTCGTACGTAGCAAACAATTTTTGTTCGACAGTTACCATTGTCTTTATATTTGACGTTGAAAATAAACCGACGGCAAAACGCGAAATCTTTATTCTTTTTAAAAACAAAGTTAAAATTTTCCGAACATTTTGCTAAAATGTTTTTCTTTCTCTCTGTGCACGCCAGACATCCTCACGGTTCGCTCGCTATTTATGCACAATCAAACTACGGTCAGGCTATAGCATTGTGTTATATCCTCGCGCCAATTCTGTGTTTCCCGACGTATTTCGTCTTTACTATACGGCAGACATTCGTTTTCGAGGGCGATATCCAGATGATACTATTTCATTTAGACACGGATGAAAGTACAATTGTTTATCGGTAGGTTGAACTCTGAGTAACAACTAAACTGCCAACTTTTGTGTCTGAAGGATTTGAAGATTTTCTTACCATTTTACACTTTACTCATGCAGATACAATTTCTGGATCCATTCGGTAATTATAAAGCTGCTTCCCTGCGCCATCCTTACCGTTATCAGCTGCGTACTTATACAGGTATTGTGGAAGGCAAGCAAACGGCGCTTGAAACTCAAACAAGGTGGAAAATATGCGAAAAATGGAGCATCTTCTGCAACGCCACAGAGTGGAGGCGGAAGCAGTGGAGTTCTACCACCCATCACTAATGGAAATCGGTAAGTAAGAGCACAGCAAACGGAGTCTAATATAAATTATGAAAAAAGAAAATGTTGTATCAGATGTAATAAAAATCGGTATAGTTTATTTATCCCACCATAAAGGATTGAAACCGGAATTGAATCCTTGAACAATTAACCAATTGAATGATATGAAACGGTTATGGTTAAAATTTTGAAAAGTCTAAACTTGCGAGACATTGCTTCAAAAAAGCAAACAAAACGCAGATTCTGTTTTTTTCGCTAGATTTGTTCTATATAAAAGGAGTGTTAATTTTGTTCATTGCAGCTCATTACTAGGAGAATGTGGTGCGTTCAATGTAAATTTGTACTTCTTTTTAAGAAATATTCGGTTTACGATGAATTTTTAACAGAGGCTTTGATTAATTCTTTTATCGAACTTAAACATTCAGAATGAAGGAATTTTCAGCTGAATAAATTATGAAAAGTATCCTAGTCCTAGTTTCTAAAACACGTTTATCTTCATTTTCATCTTATGATTCTTAATTTAATCCTGAATTTGCATGTTATTTTTCAATAAAAGGGATATGTTGCCTGCAGCAAATTAGGTTTCAATACTTTATTATGTTCATTCACACTAGTGACTGAGTTCTCACGATATAAACAAAGCTTATGTAGTCAGTTTGGATAATTTTTTTTTGAAATATTGTAGGTTTAAATACGTAACAAATCGTTTTTTTTTCACGTACTAGGCCCCCGAGAACGGATCGTCGGGCAGATCGAACAACCACTCTACTCGTGGCGGTACTACTGCTGTTTCTCTTCACCGAATTCCCCCAGGGAATTCTAGGGCTAATGAGCGGTATACTGGAAAAGTGTTTCTTCCGTCGCTGTTATGGCCTTTTCGGCGAGGTGATGGACCTGTTAGCCTTAATTAATGCTGCCATTGGATTCGTACTTTACGGGCTGATGTCGAAACAGTTCCGGACGAGCTTCAAGTCGGTTTTTTTCAAAACTCCAACCCATAGGGCCGAGATTACGCGCATGACTGGTATCACGACCACTTGTGTCTGATCGTGCACACGCCCCTTGCACTTTGCTACCCGTCATATTCACACTAGCTAGAGTGATCAATAAGCCGCCAAGCACCTTCACCAATTCCTGTCACAGTTGCATTTTCGTAGGGCTAGAGCTTTCGTGACACTGCTGTGCTGCTTAATCGTTCGAACGTTATCGCTCAGTTCAGCTACGAAACGGTGTGTGTAGGTTAGGTCTCCCGTAAGATTACCTTCCTACAAGTAACAAAAAGCACATGATAGTAATTGCAACACAAGCTGTAGCAAGTAACTGTTAGCGATGGCTGTATTCATAGTCGTAGAATACCTAGAAAAGCAGGAGAGCATTAGTCCGTTGTAGTTCTTCCTTAACAGACGCATAAGGCCATTTGGAAGCAATTTTTGCTGCTAAATGAGCTATACTTAGAGTTCAGAATAAAATAACCATGTTCGCTATTTACCAGCCATGGGTTGGAGTTGTGATTTTTATCAAAAAAAAAAAAAAAACGGATTCGAAAATGCTACTGAGCTATGAACAGTTCCCGTTTCATTCTACTCAGGGTTTCTGATGTAATCTTAATCGAAATGAAAACACAAAATAAAACGATAGCCAGCGAATGAAAATGTACAGCATTAGAGCACTAAGTTTAGATAATTTCTTCGCATTACACTAAATGTTTGTTGGTAAAAAGATGGATCATCATTTTTTATGTATAAACTTCAATACAGTGTAAAAGAAAACCATTCATTGAAAATATAACATATAATACAAATATATATTATTTGTTAATGATATTAAATATAAAAACCAGATCTGCAGTATGAAATGCGGTGTTTTAAATTTAAGTTCTAGTCGACTGTGTGTAAACTCTCCCACTGGCTGTAACATGGTTTCAATCTGCAAGTTGAAGCGATTATTAATCTTTCTTAAAACCCACCGTGACAAAGCAAACCTACTTCACATCGAGTTGCTCGGCGTGTAGAATTGTTTGCTTAGTTCAAACTCACTATTGAATGCAGTATCCTTTGCAAGGTCCACTGAGCCCAAAACCTTCCTTAGGATATTCGTCGCAAGTGGCAAAATAATATCATTATGATTGTTACGTTGATTTAATGAAATTGGTGGAATTATAAGATTCGCAGCACACAACACTTAAAGCTTTGCCTTTACTAATGAATCGTAACGATTCCTGACCAATGTTATGTGCGGCTAGTGTTTTTAATTAAGCTGCCGTTGCAACCCGTTTGTATTCTTCTACTTTTTTTTTGCTTATACAACCAACACAGGTCATGCCTGCCTTACAAAGGCTTACTTGACTTAATTTTACCAAGTAGCCGCACAGTCAGTCCTTGTTACGGAGAAACAATCCAGATTATAGATGATCTTCGTCCGGCCTTTACAGGAGCAGGCGCGTCTTTCCGTTAGTCCACCGGACTAGTTTCAATTGCATGTATCCATTAGTTTCATGATCGAGTAACGTTTGATTGTTATTATTTTGCAAATCAAAGTAATTGCTACAACTTCGGTAAATTGATGATAAGAATCAGTGAAAATAGGTCTGTTACTTAGTCGCTTAGTGTATATTCACATGGTATTAAACATAAAGAGGCCAAAGCTTGAAAATGGCTTGTAACACGAAAACTAAAGTCAATCGTACAAACACAGAAACGAAACAGGATTTCTCTTTCATTTTTAGGTTTAAGACCTTTTATCTGTTGCATACGTTGTAGGACCAATTTCAAATTCGCTCAGCAATGACAAGGAAATATAAAAGGGTAGCGATGAACGGATGTCTTTAAAATATAAAAGGTTAGCGATGAACGGATGCCTTTAAAATATAAAAGGCTAGCGATGAACGGATGTCTTTGGTAGAGCTTATGTAACAGACAAACATAGAAGTGGCAAATCAATTTATATTAAAAAAATTCAAAACGAAAAGTCACGAGTTAAATAAGTATAAAACGAATTTATAGCGACGAATGTATTTAACATTTACCAGGATATGACGGTTTTGTGGAAAAGAGTCCAATTATAGATGAGGAATACTAGAAATGCTATTTAGGAACAAACGAGAGTAACTGTATTTTGAATTGTATGTGTTAAGATTTTGCATGATGTGCCGTAAAAGTATAGACATTTAAAGTGCAATATTTTGATTGTGTTTTCTTTACATCATGATGACTAATTAAATATCCTTTCCAATTTCGATGTTTGCAATCCAAGGAACGAAGTAGATGTTCTTTAAAACCTATTTATTATCGGTATGAAGTACTTAATGTATTTTGTTACAGGATTTGTTTAGTAAAATCAGTTTGTTCATTCTTCTAAGTTAACCAATCGTTAATTGAACCTGCGAATAGAGTTTGTTCCATTAGAGAAATGTATTGAACCGGCATACTTACAACTACTTTACGCTAATGTTTGTAAATAATAGTACTACTGAGAGGATGGACCAGCTGTACGGTGCTGGTGTGGTGTTATTTACATTAAGTTTAAGGGCGTTTCTCATATACTTTTCTGTACGGGCCCCCGTCAATTTGACGGGTGGATAAGAAGACTCATTAAAAAAAACATATAATCATGAAAAAAAAAAACAATTAATTAAAACTAATGTAGGGTTTAACACATCAGTTTTGATTTCCATGAAACAAATCTGCACATTGCAAATTCCTTGAGATATCCGATATTATTTATTCACTTACACATGATCCGAAATCTTGTCATTTTCGCATTTTGTCCGATGTACGTTTGGTTATTATGTTAAATAATGTTATTATGAAGCTACGATGAAAAATCATCCAGATAAAT
>KB696902.1:0-11035 GCA_000349165.1 Anopheles christyi | reverse complement strand
CGAGCGTGGTAACAAAAAACTCGATAGCACCGGAAGGAAGCAAATTTATTTTATCAGTTTCAAAAGTTTACGATTCTAGTTTTCTTGGAGGGAAAACTTTTGACCTTTCTTTTGCCCTTGTGACTCTACAACTTCCTCAAAAAAAAAAAAAAAAAAGATAAACATATGCTACTGACGATGATTCTTCTGCTAGTTTGGTAACGACGGTCGGGAAAAGGTTGATGTTAAAAATGAACATTGGTTTTCTGGTGCCGCTGTTGTCGTCGGTTTTTGGTGAGTGGCTGGCAAAGTGTGAGTTTTGTCGGCGTCGAAACCGAACCACAGTTGAACAAAAAATATGATTTGTGATAACAACGGTGGCTAAGGAACGGGAGCGTATGCTGCGAATAAATATGCTCTCATGAATACGGTACGAAACGCGGCGCGTACGATACGACGTTTGCTGTGAGTGAGTTGACGAGATGTTTTTTTCTATTATTTTTCATTCAAACCCCTTTGCTTTGGGTGCAATCGGCTGGGTAAGGGTTTGAGACACTGGGTGGATGTCATCGAATTGATTGCATTTTAACGCATGCCATCAGCAATTCTTAAGGAGCATGGATATGGAAGAAAGTAAATATGCTGTATTGGATACGCGATTTGTAAAAACATGCGAAATGGGAACGTTTCTACAATTTTCAATGTTTTGTTTAAATCGAGGGCTTAAAGCAGCATAAATTCACGTTTAATACAAAACAGTTAACGAAAAGGGCTTATGTAAAAAATAAACAGTGAGGAATGGATTGAGAAGCTGTTTTGGTGCTTATAAAACGATGAATTTAAATCTGAACAATCAATTCAAATAGCATCGGTTGATTGATTTGATCAATTTTAATAATTTGCTTGTATTCTTTCGTTTCAGGTGAGTGGATGAAATTCTTTTCCATTTTATCATTTTGAAATGAACTAGTTTGGGTAAGTATTGAAATTTGATGGTTTATCATTGGCACATAAAAGTATTTATATTCAAAGCAAATATTAACGAAACCTGCTTATTAAAGAGGCGCATTTGATGTAGTCTAAAAAGCCACAATTTACACGATTTGTCGATTTTGAACAATCGTTTAGACTATCGTTGGCCAACAGTCATTAAAATGAAGTACGTTATCGTTTAATCTGAATACAGTTTAATCACCTAATGCCTACAAAACTGTTTTATGCCAATTAATCAAACCCGAACGAGTGTTTCCTGTTTCCTACCACGTGCCGTTCACTGGTGCTCGAGCGAAAACAAACGCTCTTTGTCCTTATCAAGGGTAGTGTCAGGTAGCAAACAAATTAATTTCCATCCCCTATCGAAATGGAATGATCGGTAATAAAATGGTAAAAAAGGACAAAAAGTGTCGTGTATATGGTTGCATTGCTACTAAATAGTCAACGAGGATTAGTTAATATACTAAATCATGGAATAGAAGGGTCTAGTTATTCTTTTTTGGGTTTTTTTATTTGTATATTTTATTTTGTAACTAATGCCAACAGTCCTTCGGCAGTTAACGCCAGCCCGGCCACTGCCAGCTTGCGAGCGTGTTAACCCTTTTCCGCGAGCGCTAGGTAGTGTAGGCGGTGGACTAAACTCGACGCGTGGCGTTCCACTTTTTACCTCTAATTGTCGGTCGTTTATTATAACCGGAACCATTACCGGGATATAAATTAGCCAACGGAGGCCACTTTCGACGCCCTGAGTCGGGTATATGTGTGTGTATTTGTGTGCGTTTGCTGACCGCAATCTCGCGATTTTCGGCAACGTGATTTTTCACCCAACAACTTCAATCCATTCATGGAAGGATGGGAGAAAAAAACCCGAAAAAGCGAGCAGGGTTTAGAAAAGAAGAAAAAGGAAGTTCGTGTCGATCTTTCACGCATCTAATTTTTATGTTGATGGTAGTAAATATTTCATAATCACAGTAAAAAAAAGAGTGAAGTAACAGATCGGGCATCATAAAGCATTTCCCCCCTCTGAATCAGGCAAGGGGAGGAGGGTTAAACCGCAACCGGGACTGGAAAATAGGGGTTAAAATGGGACTACTAATGGATGCGTTTTTTTGTGGGCAGTGCTGATGGTTTGCGATGGCGTGGCGCCAATGCTTTGTTGATATAAGATAAGGGATCGGTGCGTTTTATAATCTGCGGTTTGTTCCACGGAAAAAAGTTGTAGGCAAAGAAAACGAAAAGGCAGCAGCAATTTGGCGTTGCAAACTGGGTTGAATGTTTTTGTTTCAGCAGCTCCAGAGGTTGTTAAATATTAACCGAAATGGAAATAAAACCATCAAACTTGATGAATAATCTAAGCGACAAACTACAAAAGCACGCGCGCTCGACAGTGCACTGCACTAACTGAGCCGGGCGAAAAGATTTAATGACCTTGTTAGTGACATTACCGTCCATTAAAATGTGTCCCCGAGTGGTCGTTTGAGAAACGCGGGGTAGAAACCCTCGGTGTACCGGGTGGCGTTTAATTTGATATCATAAAAGAATTATGCTGCCGCGAGTACTTCACCCCGGAGTCCCGGTGTACATTAGCTGTATTTGCACAAAGGTGTTGTTACTGGTGTTTAGATTCAAAACGCACGTGTGACAAATAAAATAATGCACACGGACCGACAAACAATGGATGTCCGGGCGAAGAAGTATCGTTGGACGTTTGGTCCCGCTGTTCACTGTTGGGAACCGAATATCGTAAAACCCCGGTCAAATCTTGTACTCATAAAAATCAACTACAAAAACACACAAAGCCCACACAAGCACACACACTCACAGGTACAAAACGTGTAGTGTCCGTGTGAGCGACACAGCAAAATATGTGCCACCATTAACGTCGAAGCAATACGAATTCATTACTTTTGATACTTGACATTAACACCACGGGAGATAAGAATGGACGATATGGAGGAAGAAAAGACTGCCCTAGGTTTCGGCTGTCATAAGTCACCGGTAAGTATGGTAACATGTGGGTGGACGTACAAAGCGTCATGCTCGTAGGATCTGTTGCGATGACATTCTTGTAAGTTGAGTGTAGAATAAAACATAGCGCATTAAGCATGTGAGGTTATGAGGATTGCACAGCATAGCAAAATGTTGGATTTGTTATGAAACGTGAAAAGTGACTGAAGCAATAAACTTCAATTAGTAAGGATTATGAATAAACCTAAATATCTGCATCACAATCTGTGAAGAGTTTTCGTTGATATGTTTTGAATTATTTATTTCAAATTTCAGCACGGAGATTCAGAATATTTCTTCATTAGCATTTAAATTAATGCCCAGATCTTGACGGCTTTAGTCGAATCAGGAAGCGTTTGAAGATGTTTGGTTTACAGTTTTGATTGACCGTGTTTGTTTTAGAGATAAAATTCTTGTATAAATAGAAGAAGGTCTTTTTTGGACACTTTGTGACCTAAAATAGTTGTACTCCCCACCATTTTCCTCACCATATCTTGAACAATAAGCACGAGATACCTACCACAAGGAGCAACTTGAACACGCTTCATGTAACCCTCATGCCCCATAAATGACCGATAGGAATTATTTTTCAAGTGCTCGCTTCCCAGCTTATCTACCACACAAACCCTATCCAACTACCAGCAAACGATCACCTTCTTGATAAGCGACACCATATCCCCCTTACGCCAAAATTCCCAAGGTCTTTCGCCCGGCACGAGAGGTCTTGTTTTTGCTGGCAATAAAATGTGTACCCTGACTCACTGTGCGCCTGTAGGCTGCCAGTGACAATTGTTTGTTGATTGTCAAAAACTTTGCAAAATCATCCACTCCGGAAATGAAAACTCACCCTAGTGTGCTGTTCGGAGGCCAGAGAAACTAGGCTGGCATTTCTTAAAGTCTGGTGCGGTGCAGTTACTGTTTGGTAACGTTTGCGGACGAGACTGTCACATGCCAGAGAAAACATGCCAGAAACCGGTGTCACTGGTCGTTTGCAGCGAAAATCAACCACGAAAGTACAGGAACAGTCAACCGCGAGAGCGCAACAAATCAGTCAGCCGAAGCATTCCATGCACTCCCTGTCTTGTGTTGGACGGGTACGGAATGGTTACGGGTGAAGTTTGTCTGCAAATCGTGGTCTGCAACTGAACCGCGGTTCCAATTAACATCCCTCAAGCCTTATTATTAGCTCGTTTTACACGAGATTATTTTGACGGCATTTTTGGCATTCGCGACAGACGATTGTTGCTAGGCCCGGTTTTTGCGGTTGGGGAAGTTTTGTGAGAGGCGTATTTTAATTTGCTACTTTACCGGTGCCAGTGGAGCTAGGCCCGGTACCGGCTTGGGTCTGAGGAACGTCGGCCAGAGAAGCAACAAATTTAATTTATTTCAACCATTCAAACCGGAAGAACGATGGCATCCGTCCACGGGCAGGGAGTGTTCCGCAAGCCAAGCAGACGCCATGGCAGACAAGATTCTACGCGATCCAGTGGGTATCGCGCCCTATGTATTTGGAAAGTTTGTGAAGGGAGCAGAGTGGAATAAGAATAGGAAGTATAAATGAGGCTGTTTAAATAAGCCTAACAAATAATTTAGTGTATATTGTGGTTGGAAACTTTTTCCCATCAAACACAATTCAAGGGGAAAAGTTCCGAACCCGAGCCACGGTGTGCGTCCTTCTATTAGGCATACCAATCGGGCTTGAGCGGTCAGTCAGATGGGGAAGCTCTGAAGAACTTTCAACATGAAGCATTTTTTGGCCCAACTGTACCAGACCATGCTCGAGCGAGTTAGAATAATGAGGTACAATTCTTGGGAAATTTGTAATAAAATTCATATTATAATGAACCGCTGTTTGGTAAGTTGCTTTCAGCGTACCGTGAGTGGAAAAATGTAAACAACCAGGCAAGACTATCCAGCTTTTTGTTGCACAACTTTTCAACAAGTTACGGTGAATGTTCAATGGACGGCCACTTGTAAATTCCGTTTGCAAACCGTGCGCCAATCAATCAACCATTCAATTTTCCTATTATAACGAGCCAGACTTTGCTGTACTTTGTATATTTAACGCTGGCTGTTTGCTGTCTGTAGGGAATTATATTTATTTGTGATTTAATTTAAATATCTTATGAAAAAAAACTTCACCAAGAGATATTTTTTGCAGAATACAGTATCTGTGCGATGGTTTGATTATGGCACACGAAATGGACAGACACACTGCGTGAAAGTACGCGGCTTATCCGTGGTATTAAAATTGACAAAATAAAAATAATCGTAATCGCATCAATGACAGCAAACCAACATACTGTCGCATCTGCAAATCACAATTCGGTACCGGAACCGAATCGACAGCCGATTCGCGTAAATCTCTGCAACAATAATCAAATTATCGCACACTGATGAAGGGATAATTTGAGGAAATTGCTCCACTAACAAACTTCACACTCGTTCCCCGCATACATCAACATACCGTTTGGCTTCCTGGGACACTGTCTGTAGTGTTGCCTTGTCTTGGACCTAACCGCTTGCCACCTCGCTTCGTGTTTATGATTTATGACCGAAATTGTGGCCCCTGCTTTGGCCACGTTAACTTTCCACCAACTCGACACGATTACTCTCAAACCGGGGAAACGAGTAATGGAGCGCGACGCGAGAAGTCATTGATAATTTATTGCGGAATGGGAATGGGAATAAGATGAGATACAAAGGGCAAGGGCGGGAGACGCATGAACTCACCTTCGACATCATGGCACACAACATTAATACCTTTACCTTTCCTTCGGTAATTCTGTGTCATAAAGTATCTGCTTTTTGGTTTGGTGGTTTAAGCGAGAGCGACAAAGTTTACTTATTTTCACGCTTTATCGAATGGTATGCAAACTGTACGGGTGGGTGTTCAAAGTGGGTTGGGTTTGTAGCCGGAAAACCGGATTACTGGCTAATTGAGTGACGCGTATGATAAATCGCAATGGTGAAGGTACCAATTGGTCTAGTTGCATAGTTACTGGTCAGTTTGGTTACGATGGGATGGATCGGGGGTTGATTGGGAGAGTGCAATGTGACACGGCTGACATACGGCAGCCAATGGGGATTATTCGATCAACGTGGAGTGGTTTTGATGGGTAGAGCTTTAGCTGGAGCTTATCGTGAATAATGCAATCTCGTGCCGATGACGTGGATTTTGCGAGAGACAATCTTTTGAAGAATGTTCAACGGTGCTTGATGTTTGAGACGCTAGGAAATTACATTGTTCATATTAAATTCCTTTTGTAGGAATGTTGGAAAAAAGTTTTGTATGTATTCTTCTTCATCTCGCGTAGGTCATATCGATTTTAGTAGGCTTATAAGAATTCATTTTACCTCTTAGCCGGTCCATTCTACCAGGAAACAGTCTGAATGAGAATTGCTGTACGTCGGACGTTGTCGCGAGCCGGTGCGTCTATCTATCAGACTATCGCCCCTTTATCGATGAAATAAGGGATGAAATAAATTAAGCTTAAATACAAGTTTACAAGGTTTAATTGCTTCTTAATAGGCTTCAAAGAATGCGAAAATAACGAACAAGAGTAAGAGTGATTAATCATTTAACTTGTCACATAAGATGAAAATGATAGTGGTCTTTATTTCACACATCTGCTATGTCCGTCTTAGTGACAGACTATCCATAACGTTTCGGAGTAAAATTATTAAAGAAAATATTAATTACGACGGATATGGCCAGCAATGTGAAGGAAAGATGTGGTCACCTAATCATTAGCTTGTAGGCTTAATAAATAAGATACATTGATAATGAATAAATTCCGCAGTTTCAAATTCGCAACACTTTAGTTGGAGCGAATGGGCCCATCTTTGGGGCCAATATAAAGATTGACAGTGGGTTATTTCACGAGTCAATTGAAACTAATAATCTAGAGTTTACGAAATATCTAATTCAATAATTCTTAAGGAGTTACATTATTGCGACTAAGGTTACTTTGATGGTAAAGATTTCTAGTAAGTTTATAAATATAAGTAAGCATTTTATGAAGTATAATCCCTGCTTCATCCCTGGACGATTATCGATTATTTGTGTAGATCGTTTGATCATTAATTTTTTATACGAGAAGAAAAGAAACATCAAACATTTTTTTCAATATTTATGAATGTAGCATGATCCAGAAATAAACAAATACAGGCTATTGATTCCGTTTTTTCTGCTCTCTCAACACTGGAACATAAGAAACGAAAACGCAGCATTTCTTGGCACACCGGTGCCAGCAAATAGAACTTTCGTTGCCTGTGTCGTCACGTAAATCTCCACCATACTACACACAGTCCACAATTTTTCGTCCTTGCAACTCGCACCCTTGTACCTAGTCTCGTGCATTCGTTTTCTTTACCGAAACACCAAAATCGACGAATATTTGCATGGTAGTATGCAAGTTTGCTCGATTATAGCATACAACTTGCACTCAACTTGCTTCGACCGAAGGATTTCTTTGCAAGTATATACTGTACGCCAAGGATAAAACTCGATGAAATGCTAGCTTGCCGAATGTGGAGCCGATGCATGGAAACGAACATCGAATTCCCGAACATGCACGAGATCTTTCTCGTGCAAAAGGAAAAACCACAACAAAACAGCTGAATGCTTCGGTTGTTTTTTTTTCTTCTTGCCAGCCGAAGTCCTTTTCGGTTACGGGTTTCCACATGGTGAAAAGCCGTACAGTGTGCTCATTCACTCCTTCGTTCGAGTAAGGACTTGTATGGAGGCATACAATACTGTTTTCTTTCTTCAACTGCTCAGGATATGAAATTATCCTTAATTGGAAAACAGAGTCGATCCTTTGCTAGCCTTTTTTTGAGCACCAGTTGTCTCGTTCGTGTGTATAGAATATCCTTCTTAGTGAATGCATGCTGTTAGACATGGTTATCCTTTTTCAACGGTAATGAGCTTCCCCGTCTCACCTGTTTCCAGCTGGGTCATGCACAAACACACCCACGGTGGTGGATGTCGGAATTTCGGGATCGGAATGCTCGGGCTGGCGAGAAACTGGGCCTTTTGTCAACGGAGGGTCAACCCGTTACTTTCAGTGCCGTTTATCCTTCCGCCGGGATAGGAAGCTCTTGAACGCTCCGGAGCGTACGCGCGTGTTCGCCCACCCTTAGTTCTCTTCTCCAGGCGTCTCTTTCCCAGACACACTCGCCCTCGCGCCCACTCTCTCTCACTCTCTCTCTAGTACTCTCTCTCACTCTATGTGTGTGTATCGATGTCAATGTGTGTGTGTATTTGTGTATGTGTACATCGCCGACTAGTGTCCATGTGTCGATCGTGTGTTCGGTGTAAATGTCCTGAAGGAAGGCAATAAATTCCAGATGGTATCCTGGAAAAACCACCCCTGGAAGGTGTGGTACCGGTGATTAAGGGGGCTGAATAAGCCTTGCATCGAAAAGACCCTTGAAACTGTGCCGAAATACGTCGGACAAGGTGTATGCAAACGAAAATTATTGCATCTGAAGGGCAACCAGAGCTTTCTGTCCTTGAAATCGCATTTAAGGAGGCTCAGAAATAATAGAAGTCATACTTGTGTTTCCTAGCGACCTCTGAACAGAACCTCAAGTCTGTGAAAAGCTGATTAGATGAAACAGCAACAAAACTGCATTTTAACGTATCACTAACAAAACAAAAAGCAACAATAACGAAAATATTTACTTAAAAGTAGCTCGCAGATCGTAGTATAAATGTCGTCAATGTATTTGGTTCGATTATTGTTCGGGTGAGAGAGAGACCCTTTGGTTCGATTTGATACGTTCCATTTTGGTGTGCGTGTCCCTGTGTGTCGTGCGTGTAAATTGGTGTGTCTGAGTGTAACAATTGGTGTCGTGCAAAAAACGGGAACAAACGACCCATGTTTCCCATGTGTGTGCTTTATATGTGGTTACATTGATTTTCCACGTTTGAATGTCGTACAACTCGATGTTGCTTAATAAAGCTTAAGCAAGTGAAGGGCTGCTGGTGGGAAGTCCGGAAATGAAATAAATACCAAACAATATGAGCGTAATGGTAAAAGTGATCCGTTTTGTTTGAGATAAAACCACATTCGAAGCGAATCGAACAAAACGAGTCAGTATTATTGTGCGAAAGAAAATCAGTTTACTTGAGACGCGAGCTAAGTGATGTTTCAAAATGTTACCTAGTAAGACAACAGTGAAAGTGTTTCAGAATGAATTTGGTGTTACTATTTTTGAAAAGGATAGAAGCAAAACGCTTATCGTAAGTGTGATTCCATCAAATGTAATGCAAGAGATAAAGAAGTTGGTCGTTCGTATGCACAGCCGGCAATTTAAAACAATCATTAAGTCTTTGGTTATTATATCTTGAGGGAAAAGATAGCAAAAGGTGTTAAACATCAGATATTACGCATTTTTGTATCAGGTACAAACGAGACGTTCAAGGTTTTGTTAGGATTTGAAGATGTGAAATTATGTTACTAACTTGAATTAGGTTGAAACAAGAAAGACAAAAAAAATTTCGGAGACTTGAATTTGCGTTCAGAGAAGGAAGACATTGTTACGGGATGTGAATGATTAGACAAACTTTGAATGTGGTATTGTTTTGGAGAAGTAATATTTAAATTTTATCAATCTTTTAATTGACTCTACTAATCTTGAGAAAAGATAGACGAAGCCCTTTTCAGAGAAACTTCAGTCATATTATGGTGACTAGGAAATTCAAACTTGAAAACACATGTTTTGTGCAAGTATATTTAGTGTTTTGTTTACTGTATTGCTGTGTCAAAATCAAAATCCAAGCAAAGTGTTATAGTGAGATGAAAACCATTTTCAACTAGTTTTTGTGAACCTTATATGGAATGAGCCAATGTAAAGACGAACATTTTTCAGTACAAATATAACAAAGACTTCAACCCTAATGAAACCACCGCTATAGTTAACTTGAACCCAATCTACCAGATAATAAGGTTACTAGTTATTGAGTACATTGCGCTAATGACGTTTGCATTAAAACACTAACCGAAATAAGTTGAAAAGCAAACCACAGCAATCCTCTCCAGGACGGACTCATCGCAATACCGAATCCATTCGTTCCGGCACGGCTTAGTCCATTCAAAATTGATTGGCTTACCGATTTGGTGTTGGTAAAAGAATCAACCAGCATCTGGTTACGGGTCCATCTACACGCATTGTCTAATATTAACGCAAATTTATTTCTACCGCAAACAATTTTCCCAAATCATCACCCCGTAACATAATTTGGCAACGATAGACGAAGGGTATGGTGAGGCAGTCCCCCACAAAACTCTTCCATAGCGGGTTAGGTGGTAAGTCAATGAAATGTGAGAGCATCATGTTGCAAGGTTTTTTTGGTGGCTCCTGGTTTGAACAAGTTGGTATTGGGAAGGGATGGTGGGAAAATCTATCAACAAATTCCCATCCACAACAATTGATCCAATTTATCATTCGAAGCTTGGAAGTACTAGGGCTAGATATACGTTTGTACGGGGAACTTTTCACCCCCCGTGGGACAGCCCAGTGATTGCCTTCGATGGTGGTAGAAAACGAGAAACTAATTGCTAGAATGTATGCACATCGAACGTTTCCCCTATCGCATTCATCATACACATACACACACACTAACCATCCTGCTCACGTGCAAATGGATGAAATGCATGTTTAAAATATTTAGTCGTACAGCATGCATATGGGATGATTTTTTTTCACTGCCCACCTTCCTCCCGACAGTGTTGTTTGACGGACGACTGTCTGTTCATGGTACATGGGTGTGTTTCGGCTTCGTAACGAAATTTCGATAGTTGCCAAATTAAATAGTTTGTCAAATGTGTACACGTGCCCTTCCCGCACACACACACACACACACACACATACCTATATACACAATAGTTTCAAGCTTTTTCATCATCAAACGAAGGGTGATGATTTGTTTCGCGCCATTAAAATGGGTTTATTTATCATACCCAACAAGAGCAATACACTCACAAATATATAGACACAGCGGTGTGCATACGCACAATCACAACGGGCAACCGGATGGTACCCATAT
>KB696901.1:0-11060 GCA_000349165.1 Anopheles christyi | reverse complement strand
ATATATATATAGAAGAGAAAAGTGTGTTCAGCTAAATTATGGTGTTATGTTTTGTTGGGTTCTTGACTATGTTTCCCCTTTGAGCCACTCATTTGAACACACACACGCACACAAAATTGATTGTTTTCTATACTATAATCAACAAAAACTAGCCAGCAACGATTGCGGAATGTGCTTCTTTTCTTGCATTCTTTTCTAAGCCACCCTTTTTTTCGGTTCTATCACACACGGTCACCCAGGGGTTTCATTTAAAAGATACACACTTATACATATACTACACAGAGGGAACTCTATTACTTGCGAGCATTTTTTTTCTTCCTCTGGCTACTACGTGAAGGTTTGCATTAAAGTAAAAGCATTAAGAGCAGTAATAGCTCAACAGAACACATTGAGAGGAAAGGAATAACGCCGGAATAACGCTATACCGACTAACAGGCGACTCACTAATATGGAATATCCCCTCTTGCCTGCTCGTTTTTTCCCTTCATTGGGAGGGACAAGTTTTTCCAAGGGAAAAAGCAGACGGGGATGCCGATACTTAGCCATTATAATTGGATCGAGTTCTATCTATATCTACAGGCTTGTAATATAGGCTTTCTTGTGAGGGTATCTAATATCTTCTGCCTCTACGCTCTCCCTCTCTCTTTCTCTCTCTCTCTATTCATTGTAAATAGCTCTATACGCGAATGCAGTTCTTGGGGCGTGCTAATGTTTTGTCTATTTCGCTCAAACTTTAACTTCTGGTTGTTTTTCTTTTGGTATAATAATGACTTCCCTATTACAAATACTAGCGGAAGTATTCGGTGGATATAGCGAGTGTAGTAGTAGCGTTTCATGCTTTGAAGGTGCAGGTGTTGTAATATGTAAATACCGGGCATATTATATTATTGAAGGGGTTTGATTAACTTGCTAATAATGTGTCGGGGTTTCTCTCATCACTTTAAGCATGTCATTACCATATGTCATTACCATTACCTTCCGTGTACGTTTGTTTTCAGCTGTTTTAAGCCATTTTTTTATAGGAACAATCCGTACATCCATTTAGTGTGGGATGGGGCTCGGTCCTGTATACCTCAAACTAAACGAATAAAACTGTTCAAAGATGCTTAGAATCGTTTACCGTAGTATTTTTGTTTGCTTGTTGTTGTTATAACTTTATAAATTCTAATTAAAATATCACGATCTTCATTCGCTTCCCGATAGAATTGAACGCATTCTTCTATTTTACCTTACCCCATAACCTTTGGGTATTGGAACCAAACATTGTTTTAATGTATTAAGACAAGTTGATAGAGTTGAGTTGCCTTCTTCGGTGAGAGAGAGATAATAATCTCTTACAAACTAAAACAATACCTGTAAATGCCAGCACATCCCTATGTGCATACCTGGAACATCATTCGATCAACTATCTAATCTTCCGATGTTGAGATTAAACTGAACTCATCCGATGCTATGCTTCGTTCGTTTACACTAATCTTAACTGAAATCTCACTGTAACAAGTCTTGTTAAATGTAACCGCCGTTCAAACCCAGATAGGTATATGTATAAAAGGAACACACATAATGTTTAAAATCGAAAAGTACTATCTTACCCTCTGATGTGAATTACGTGACGAGCGTTAAATCGCCGCCAGTGTTTCGACGAGCCGAGCTTACTTCCGGCGCGGACGCTTTCCTTGCTAGTGCATCCGAAATGTTGCCACTGCCTAGACCCAGATTCCCATGGTAGCTGTTTGACATCATCGACACCGAACCGGGCAGACTGGTGGTGCCCTTACCACTAGCCATCAGTTGTTGCTGGTACATTCGCCGGTACTCGGCGTACATTTGGCGCGCTTGATTCAGTACCCGTGTCACGTTGTGCTTCCGCACCATCTTGTCGAAGTGCATCGCCATCTCGTTATAGTCCATGCCCGTCTTCATGATGTAGTCCCGGTGCTGTAGCAGTATCGTTAGGCAAAGGAACATCAGGAATGGATTGCCACCACCGAACTCTTGTGGTGGTGGAAGTACACCCGCCACCTTCATACCCGAGTGGGTGGTGATGCTAGGGATTGTGCCGGCACTGGCGGTTGTTGCTGTTGGTGCAGGCCCACTGCCAGTACTAGCGATACTTTCACCAAAGTTCACATCGAGCGGACTCGGTTCCAGTGGAAGGGAGGAGCTATTAGTTGGTGAAGCTAAAGCTTGACTCGGTACGATAGCTTCCTGATGGGAGGAGGAGATCGTGGTTTCAGTGTGTAGTATGTTAGCAAGCATGCCAGTACCGGCCGATGCTTCAGTGCCCTCTTCTGGCAGTTCTCCTTCGCCATCGTCCAAGGGGCGGTGTAGTAGTGCTGGTGGACGATTATCGATCGCATTCGAGGCAGCATCGAAGAAAGGATTGTTGGGGTGGAATTTAAACTTCACCAGTGCCGGTGATCGAGAAAGGGGCGAATCGTCCGAAGAGTCCGATGAATCGGGCAGGATCATTGAGTTACGCGCTGAGCCTGGCACAGAACGTTCACCATTTTTTCGCACCAACCGTATCGGGGTGACTGATTTTTTTCCCAGCGTGGTCTCTTCGATGATTTCACCGTCGTACTCAAGCTCCGGATGTTCGTCGGGCGTTGTAGCGGTGCGCTGGTGTATCTGCGTTACCTCGCCAGTAATCATGCCACCCGATGTCGGGCTTACTGGGTCACCATCGTCGCCACACTCCTGGTGTAGCGGGTTTTCCCACACGAACACATCACTGCTAACATTTGCGCTTGACGTGCTGATTCGTTTGCTGTCACGATTTTCGCTCACGATACTGCCCGTTGCCCCGCCCGTTCGCCGACGGCCCGGTTTTTCCCGATACCGCACGACCGCATCTTCCCTCATTTCTTCGGCTCCCGCCTGCTCGAGCGGAGAACGATCACAGATTTCGTCAATTGATTCAATTTCCATCGTCGCATTCAACGTTCGCGGCAGACTGCCATTATTGTCGAGCTTGCTGTACGCAATAGAAGTTGAGGTTGTGGTTGAAATCTTCATGCCTAGGGGAGCGATCCGTTGACCATCGGAAGGTAGTATGGAGTCACCACTTTCCGGCGGAGTTTCCAAATCAATGCAACTGCTAAGGGTGTAGAACCGTTGCTGCTTGCTGTGAAAATCAGTACCGAATACATGACGATCGAGGTTTTCCAGCTCCAGCCGCAACTCTCTCGTCATCGACGTGGTCATTGGGAAGTATTCCTGCGAATCGTCCGGACTGCTACCATCGCCTAGAGGAGCGGTGGCCACTACGGTGGTCGCGCCCGTCACAAACAAGTCCACCGGTCGATGGGGGGCGTTAATATTGTTAACATCCGGCTCGTCATCGTTTATTACCACCTGCTCCTGTTCCTCCCGCCGGATGTGAATCGGCGAAACGGAAGCGGAACTGTCGTCCACAATAAAGCTACTGTTATCACTGGAGCGTGAAAGGGCCGTCGTGGTTGCCATTGAGTCAATCCCCAGGCCGACACTCGTTGCAGACGAATCGGAATCATCGAACGACGATTTGGTTAGCTTGATCACCGGTTTCGGTTTCAGCTCGTTGTACTCGATCGTTTCGGTCGAGTCGTCTCGGGATATTTCACTCGTCGCACATCCGGCAGTCGTCGTTGTCGTGTAGCTGCTGGTCGTCGAATCGAGGGAGCAACTGTTGTTTGCATTGTTCGCCGTGACGCTTGCGTTCGTGAGCATCTTTTTCGTAACCAACCGATCGCTGATCCGGCTCTTGTTCATGGCGGCAAAGTTAAGGAACTCGTTGAAATTTTTCACCAGCTTCGGTTTCGATTTTTCCACCTGACTGTTGGACCGCGTGCCTCCCTCCCCTCCTTCGAGGCTATGAGCTTTGTCTAGCGAAGCAAAGATGCCTTTCCGGCTCGCCGCAAGCTTTTCCTTCAGATCGTGAAAATGGCCCACGCCTCCAGTTGTTCCACCCGAACCACCATTACCGCCTGCGGCTGTGAAATGCTTCTTTTGATTGCTTAATTGGCGTGCGATCATTTTTCCCGTGGCGGCTGACGTTGAGAAAAGGCTTCGACTGCGTCCTATGACCGGCGAGTTGCGTACACTAGTTGCCGCACTGCTACTGTTTGTGCCTGGTGTTGTAGATTCTGTTTTAAATTCGGTCACCACTTCTGTCGGTGGTCGTTCCAGCTCGTCAGCCGGTTCCTGCGCGGACACACTCTCCATTGACCCATCTATAAAGGGATTAGTTTTGGTGCTACTTTTCCCCTTCACGCTGATCTGGTGCTGCGGTGAATGAAACACACTATCCTCCACATCGGTTGCATTATCGTCCTCGCCCTGTCCCATTGTCTGTCCCATTTCGTATCCCTCCTGAATGTTATCATCATCCCCGACGCTTCGTACGATTTTTCTCTGCTTCACCAGTGCAATCTTCGCCTCGTCCAGGCTCTGGTGTACCTTCTGCACGTGTCCCACCTTGATAGAGTAAATGTTTTCCCGCGTAATGTTCTCATCCAGGCTCAGATTGAGACGGCGCGATGCATCCAGGCGTCCACCAACTCCAATACCCCCGTAGCGCTCGTATCGGTTCGACGGATTTGCGGTCGGATTCGTCGAAGTGCAGCAGGAAGAGCTTAGCGAAAGGGCAGAACTTTGCCGTCGGAGGGCGCACACTTTCGTGTAAGGGTTTTCGCGCGGCGTTCGCAACATCACGGACGGGCTTTGGCTGGGTGGTGGATGAGAGCTCTCGTCCGACGGTGCCGGTGGCTCATACTCTCGCTCGTACAGTGCCAGCTCACCCTTCGGTGCCATCGGTGGAAGTGAGCTCCAGAGCACTTCCAGCATGCGCAACGCATCATCAAACGCAAACTCGCGTTTCATTTCGAGCAGCAGCCAGCGGTAGCAGAACAGCAAATCGTCCGCCTGATGGTGCTTCAGGTAGGCGAAAAAATCCGGATCATAATACTGGAGCGCTTCGGAAAGGTGGGCAAACTTGAGCGTCATCGCGATACCGTCAAGCATAAAGTTACAGCTCAACCGTTCCATGATGGCGCAGAAGCAGATGTAGGCCTGTGCCTCGTCGCCCATTGTAACGAGCAGCGGTGAGGCAATGTCCGACATGCCTTGACAGTAGCTGACAGCTGGATGGTTTAATGCGTAAGTCGTAAGCACGTTGAACAGTGCAGCGATGTTTTGATTGTCATCACTGCCAGCATAGAATGGATGCAAACGATCGGTTCGTAGAACGTCTTTCCGTACCATGCTTGTAACATAAGCCAGCTCACCGACAATGTTGCCGCGCTGCATCGTACTGCGCCACACGTCACGCAATCGAAAATATTCCGCTAAAAGAAGAAAAAGATAAACAGAGAGGTCATAGCACAATTAATTTTCAAATTATTCAATTGCTACTAATTTCAAATCGTTTTTTGATTCGATACTTCTTTAAACGACATGCATTATTCATCGCTCTAAAAAAAACTATGTCTGCACGTGAATGGTTTCCAATGGCAAACAGTTTGTTGCAATCAATTGTGAGGCTTAGACCTTGCACTAAAAGCGAGCGATGCACATTGCACATACCCGATTTTCTTTTCATGTACTCCATCCGCTCCCTGCCAGTCATCCCATCGGGGTACACGTTTAGTATATGTTTCCATACGACACGCCTCAGGCTAGGGTCGATGCCACCGAGATAGATCACCTTGCGCAACTGCTCGGGAGCCAAAATTTGACCAACCGAGTCCTGCAGCTTACGAAACTCGGCATCTGACAGCGGTGGCCTGATCGGTTGCGTTAGCAACGGATCTTCGACTAGATTGAACGCGCGCTGAACCATGGAGAACGTTTTCTCCATCTGGTTCATGATGAGCCCTGGTAGCTTGTTCTGCACGTACTTGTGACCGGCACCGATCGATTGCTGCAAAGTAACGAGTTCCCGGGGTATGCTCGTGCCAGTGCCCGTACCGTTGCCGTCCCATTCCGATGCTTCTGAGAAGGGTTTAATGTCGACGCGAAGGTTTAAGCACGGTTCACTTTTACTAGCGATCGATTGATTATGTGCCCGCAGGAAGGCGGCCTCCAGATCCCAGTCGGACAGGACTACAAGATAGCTTTCCTGACCATTGGCTTCGATCACCTTGTAGCTGATGCCGAAATCGGTTTTCAAATCAAACGCTTTTGCCAGCAGCGAGTACAGCACCTCGAGGTTGGTAATCTGCGGATCGACGCTGAATTTCCTCGTTTCAGATGGAACATTTTTTTCACATTTCTGTGGTTTACAGGGAGAGTGAAATAGAAGAGACACACATTAATGTCAAAGCGTGACCATGGACGAACGAATTTTTAAGGGGTTTCGGTACGATTTACTTTACCTTCACTTTCACCCGTACCGCTTCACGGCTGTGACCATACATTCCGGACATGATCGAATGCGTGCGGTAAGACTAATGACAAGGACGAGACACGTACAAGACGTTGCTTTGTGTTCGAATAAGGCCAGACAGCAGAGGGCACGAGGGTAGATCGAATAGTGGTGTGTGTTTACATTCGTTCAGCTTTTTTAGAACTCCCGGTTTCACCTCGGTTTTTTTTTGCGTGTAAGGGTAAGAACACTTTTTCCACCAAACCAGTGGATCAAAAACACACCTTTTTATGTGTGCATTTTCCTTACCACCTTGTTAACCCCGACAGCTCTACGAACATTGTACACTCCAAAGCCTTTGATGGGTGTTCTGTATTATCCTGCCCACAGAAGGCACTGCAAGGTGGTCACACATTGCAGAAGCACCATAAGGTAACAGGAACGTAGATGTAGTATTGCCGCAGGCTACAGACCCAACAGAGAGAACCGAGCAGATGGGCGGGCGTTGCAACAACGAAACCAGCGTTTCCGTCTGTTTTCTAGTCTTTTTTTCGAGTTTTCCCTTCTGGTGGTTTTGATAAACTTTTTTTCCTCTTTGTTGATACTTTGACACATTTGACATTTTGCATATGGTTTCCCAAGGTAGCTGAAAAAAGCTATGCGGTTTCCAGCGCACAGACGTACTGGCAATGAGTTTATTTGGCTTGCTTGTCTATTGCAAAAATGGATCAATAAGTAAATCCAACATATTATTTTGTAAGAGCTACATAAAATGTATATGCAATTATTTTGGTGTTTATGAGTAATATTAATTTTAGGTAACATTTCCTGTTTCAAAATCGCCGATATAAAAGAAAGTTTCATTGAACATTACTTTGTCAAGCAAAGACAATTTAAATGTTGACAGCGAATTGAAAACAAAACATGTCATGCTCATCATAAAGTATAACGTTGTTTTGGTTTGGAAGCGGCAGATCTGGACAGAGAAGCTTCAAACAGCCAAACAGACAATAACACGCGGAAATATGTATTCCCTTAGCTCACAGAAAAAGTTCTGGACTTTTAAAACGGAACAGGAGCTGGCCGAGCTGCGTGTAAAACAAAACATAAGCTTCATAAGCAAGCATGGTGCCAGCATGACGGTGAGTAGGACAACATGGTTAGCGCGGTCCCTAAGAAAACAGGATTGGTAAATATTGCTTGGGTGTTTTTTGTATGCAGGAAGAACAGAAGCAGGCACACTTTCTGTCTGCGGATGAGGAGCGATTATTGCTCAAACAGTATGAGCTACAGTTGAAAGAGTTCTGCAAACGATTCGAGCCTCCGATGCCCAAGTACGTCGTGGGGACCGCATTCCATTACTTTAAGCGGTTTTATCTGAACAACTCATCTATGGACTATCATCCAAAAGAAATTTTGTAAGTAGCTTATTTTTGGGTTGAAATTGTGATCGTGAGAAGACATTTGCAATCTTGTTGTTTAGGGCGACGTGTGTTTATTTGGCATGCAAGGTGGAAGAATTCAATGTTTCCATAGCACAGTTTGTGGCCAACATTAAGGGAGACCGCGTTAAAGCCATGGACATTATTCTATCGAACGAGCTGTTGCTGATGCAGGAGCTCAACTACTACCTCACGATACATAATCCGATGCGACCGATAGAGGGATTTCTTATCGATATAAAGGTAGGTTCTTTCTATCCGTATATTGTGTGCTTTAGTTCAAAGAATGTATGTGTTCATTCTCCATACTCCTTTCCAGACCCGATGCAACATGAGCAATCCTGATCGTTTGCGGCCCGGGATTGAAGATTTCATCGATAAAACGTTTCTCACCGATGCGCCACTAATGTACGCGCCGGCCCAGATAGCCCTAGCCGCCGTTCTGCATGCCGCCAGTAAAGAGCAGGAGAATCTAGACAGCTACGTTACGGAATCCTTGTTTGGGTCGGCCAAAGATAAGCTACCCGTGTTGATTGAAGCCGTCCGGAGAGTTCGATCGATGGTCCGCACCATCGAGCTTCCGCCGAAGGATCGGGTACGGTTTCTGGAGAAAAAGCTGGAAAAATGCCGTAACCAGGAGAACAATCCCGACAGTCAGATGTATGTTTAATTAGTTTTTTTTTTGCGTTGAGATTTGAAGAAAGATTTATTTTACTTTTTTGCTTTCAGTTACAAACAACGCATGAAGAAAATGTACGAAGATGAAGACGATCTAGACGTCATGGGCTCTTCGTATCATATGAACGTTTCGGATGCAAGCCTGGACGTTTCACAGCTAAACACAACCAATCCAGCGAACATGACTATCGATTAGATTGCAATAGTGCGAGTGAAATCCGTAAGCAATTATGGCATTTACAAGAATAATTGGTCAATCACATTTGTGTATTGATACTTTCCTGTAGTTTGTCAATCGTGGCGGCTTCTGGTCTAAAATATGTAATGAATTTCATAATTTAAAAATCGGATCCTTTTCAAAATAATGCAATTTTCGGATCTTTATTATGTCAAAAATCAAATCTGCATCGTATACACGTTCAAAAACAAGTGAATCTTTATTACAATCGTATCTCGACCCTTTGTGATGGTTGATCTGGAAGCCCGCGATATTCCGCCTCGTTGTGCCTGTTCAGCCAGTCCGTCTTCAGCTTTTGGCATATCTGGCCGCATCGGATAGCGTGGAAAATGCTGCTAAAAATAGAGTTAGTGCCGTTCATGAAATTATAAGGAACGAAGAAAATAAAACCATTCACCACCGTTGATGGCTTTCAGGTTCCAGCTAGGGAGGGAGTTGTTATACCAACACAGTACACACACTCGGCCTCACCGAAAGTGGTCATAAAAAAGAGGAGGTAGTCAGCATACATGTTTCTTTCGTCTTTTCTATTTAGAGAATCATAGAGCGTAGCAGAACATGAAAAAATGCTTGCAATCATTTTCACCAAGATAATTTTCTCTGCAGCGAAAGAATCATAGCATTCAGTTGGCAATAGGAGAAATACGTTGGAAAAGTGATAAAGGGCATAAAAAAGGAGAAAGTTTAGTTTGCAAGGATCGAAATTGGTGCAAAGCTCATTCGTGTAAGATGAACTTATCGGTTGGAAGTAGGGACATGTTTTGAAGATCGTTTTAATTTTACATTAATTTATGTTCGTCTCGTTTTAAATTAGCTGAAATATTATATGCTTTCAATAATTCAAATGAAAACCGCGCAACGTAAGACACTTTACTGATTGGCTTAGTGTTGTGTTATGGTGCAAATGTTTGAAGACCTGTCTATTGCGATCTGTGAACAGAAAGTTCGATTTTTGCTATGGAGCTTTCGTGAAGAAAAATTTAAAAAGGGGGTTCTTTTATTGCAGGTTTGAAGAAGCAAACTATTAACAAAATAGGAGGTATTTTGCTTTGGATCTGATTGATGTTATAAGACTTTCATCATTAATTTGCTAACAAGGATAGTTGCGATAGAAATCTGTCATTCGGGAGTATTTCTTCCTTTAAACATGGTTAATTTATGGCATCTGCTGCAAGTTTAATGTGTTTTTTTTTATGATAATGTTTTCGTTTAAAAATACCGTCAATCAATTAAGCTATTTGCTGCCATTTTGCACAAAAATCAGACCGTGTAGTATGTGTGTTGCTGTGCGTGTTTCATCGATAAACGTAAACATGACAGACATCGAAATAGTCGAGCAACGACGAGGAAAAGGCGTACTGAGGTAGTTGGGCGGTGGTAAATTGCCATCAATGTTTTCTAATCCAGACGACATCGACACCGAAATACTTCTAGAACTGTAAGACAGATATACGGTTTCGTTACACAACAAAACAGAAGCAAACAAACAAAAAACAACAGAAAATTGTGGACAAACAAACATTCAAGCACAAAAATTTGATTCATAAAATTTTCTCATTTGCTTTGAAGTGTATGTTGTGTATGTGTCCGGTGTGTTTGTATATTATATTGTGTTTGAGCTTAATTTCAGCGATCGCAGACATTGGCATTGGAGAAAAGTAATGAGAGAAAGAGAGACAGAGACACAGCGTAAAGGAATCCGGAAGGAAAATAGAAATGTCACGGGGGCTTGAAAACAAAAATGAAAGGAAAAGTATCTTCAAAAAAAGAAAAACAGAATCAGCCACGCGTACCGCTCAACTTTACGAAAGTTGTACACAAAGTGGGAAAGGAAATAAAACAAAAAAAATAAATAAAACACAACATACTATAGTGCTGATAGAGAAATCTGTGCCAACAAAGGTTTCAGTCCCTTGCATTCGTATTTAGAACAATCTGTGTGCACATTATCGCCAACACATCGGCTCTGCTGCGATCAAACTTTTATTTTACGCGTTGTTTGTTTTAAAGATGTTTCGGTTGACCTTTTTCCACAAGAGGGTCGTCGGAAAGAGAGGGTAAGAGAAGCACTGTTTGATTTATCTCCTGTGATTGATTGATCGTTTCCGATCGCCGAATGTTTTCCTTCACTTGATCACCTGTCTAACAAATTATTTGCAACAACACCACAAAAAAAAAAAAAAAAAACAGTACCAGTCTGCTCTAGCAATTCTACCTAAATACCCTTTTCACCGTATTGTTATTTCACTTGGGGCTGCTATCTCTTTTTTTTTCTTTATTGCAAAGTGTTTGTGTATGTGTGTGAGTGTTAGCAAATGTGAAAGCTCCGACAGCGTGATAATGTATCAAAGTGTCC
>KB696900.1:0-11011 GCA_000349165.1 Anopheles christyi | reverse complement strand
AAAAAAAAACTATCAATCATCGATTTTGCTGATCTGCCTTATCGGGTGCAAAAACGGGGCCATCAGGGTTGTGGGTTGTTTTTTTTTGTTGCTATAATTTATTACCTCATACGCAGGTTTGGTACGTAAAAATTGACGTGGCAAATTGTTCCCAAAACGATTATCGCGCATTACAAACACTTTTTTGCTAAACTTTTTTCGAGACGTTACTCCCAACAGAACGTTTCCTCGCCAATTCGTGCGTGGTGGTGTTAATTCACTTGCGCGAGAAGAATTGGATTGATCTCTGGGTGTGTTTCGTGATAACCTCTACTGGGGAGGTGGTTTTTCTGTTTTTTTTTCAATGGTGACCCACAACACCCTTCATCAATTACTTATCACCCGTCTGTGTGTGGTTTATGTGTAAATTGAGATGATAATTGGGAAATAATTTTCGAAGCGAGTTACAGTGACTAGAAATAAGAACACTCTACCGTGCATACCGACATCGACAAACGTATTAAAATCAAGTTGTATGAATTGCCTTCAATATTTGAAGTATTCAAATGGGTATGCTACGGAGAAATCCGCGAATTTAATAACAGAATTTGACAACCTTCTCATGATCCTTTTGACCCATTTTAAATAAGCAACGCTTTACATACAGTGCGTAGTTTGCCGTAGTAATAAGTGAAATAAAATTATTATTACAAATAAATGCCTTTAAAAACATTTTCTAGAAAGCAAAACAGTTTTCAACACATCTTTATATTGCGGCGTGTTACTCCTCGAAAACAGAGTACCATTTCCTCTGTATGTATCTCACCTCACGATAGTTAGTAGTAATGTTACCACCTGAACCACATTTCCTTACAAATTACCCAACACAACTGGTAAAGTGTTTGCGTAGGTTTTTGCCTCCTGCGCACAAGTGCCTTCCCCAAAGCCTGTGGCTCCTTTTCCCTGGCGAGGCAATTAATGTTGACTAATTAGGCTTCAGCCCGACACGCGATTAAACCTGTGGTTGGCTGCTCTGGCTGTCGATGCAGCGGTGCATAATAACTGGCGCAAACTGTGCAGATTAAAAAAAGGAAGGAAGCATAAGATCAAAATGTAAAGTGGGGAAAAAAAACACCACCATCAACCCGCATATTCAGTTCAGCTCTTCCCATGTCTTCTACGGATGCAGGAAGTTACTGGACTGCTGTTGTAAGATTTAATGGAGAAACTAGTTTGTCGAAGAAAAAATAAAACAAAATGTTTTCAAAACGATAAATATTCAATCGCATACTTACAGGACCACGATCGCTTTATTTTGCATGCCCCCTACCTAGGCCGAGCGTATTTCGATTGACTCTTTTGCGCCAGCCCAATCGGACATTGCGCAATGGAATAATTACAGGCATAAGAGTTATGGTAATGAACGCGTAACCTTTTATCCTGTCTCTTCCTGCTTCCGTTCCGGGAGGGTAAAATGTTCATTAAATTTGTGTTTAAAATGTGTTCATCCAACATTTTTAAAGCACTGTGACGAGTGGTTTGCATTAAATAGAATAATACTTATGTTTATAAAAGTATTATCTCGCCACGTGGTTTTTTTTAAATAAAAAATTATATTATGTTCGTAAAGCATAGGATAAAAGCGAGTCAAAACGTGTGCAAAAATGCTTTCAAAGTATTGTATTTACTGTTCATCACGCATCACTTTTCTTAGAGCGAACAAAACCCGAAGCAGGAAGCAAAAGATCAACGCGCTTCTTCAAAAACACCCTGGCGGTCAATGTGCGTGAATTCTTTTTTGCGCGTTCAAATTAAATATAGTGCCCACCGTGTGTTTGGCTCTCTGTGCACGCGCAATGGGCGCCTCCCCTCTCCTTCGAGCGATAAGACGATTGTCGACAGGGGTAACGCAAACTCCGATTTGCGATTTTTGCCTCTTGTCCCCTATTTGCCATGCTGGGGGATGGGACACATACCCCACATGCCTGCATAATCATCTTGCCGCGGAGGGCAGGCGCAAGCACAAACATTAACTTGTTCCTGGCCGGGAGGCGGCCTGTGGCGATTTATTTCCGCGACAAAAGCATTTATTTACGGTGACATTTTATCAAGCGGATTGGGTGTTTGGTGGAGGAGGTGGAGGTTCGGCAGATGCCGGTCCAGTTTCGAATGCACACGATGCATGAAAGAGACTCCCTTCGAGCCAAAGCTGTTGCAGAGAGAATGTTTTTTTTTTTTAGTAGAATGGACTGCAAGTGATTTTCCTTCGTTACGAATGACCATCTCGAACGTGTCTGTGGGTAGTAAAGAATTGTCTTGGGAGGCGTGCGCACACTCTACTCTTTTCCACCCCAGGCCGGCTAGTGTGCGAGGGCTGATGATTTCTATGTTAACTATGCGAATAGTGCAAAAGTGCGCTTGGTGATGATTATTATTAATGGGTTTGCAATTTTGCATTGCTGACCTTGCGGGGGTAGGTTTGCCTTTTATTGAATTTAATCGTTTTACTTTACGGTTTAACTATCTCTTAATGCACTTTAGTGTGTGCACGCATCGCATGGGACTGTATGGCGGGGGGAAATGTGTGAAGATGACATACGCATCGGTCAGTATTACTATTCCTTTTTGCATGTGAAGCCGGGAGGAGCGTAGCATTGTAATTAAATAACGTATGTGTCGGGTGAAAAGTGTAACAAATTTGATTTATAATAATGCTTTTTTTTCATCATTTTGAAAGAGTGATGCATTTATGCGAAACATTTCCACTACAATACAACAACTCAAAAAACCATTTGGCAGCTACCAATTCCATGCGTGTGTTACGCAATAGTCTGCCGTCTGCAATGATGGCTGGGAAGGATACATTTTGTTTTTCCTCCACTACCCTAATTTACCACCAGAAGTTGTGGTGCAGTTTGCATAACATCTGCATTCATCGTTGCATCGTTCACTGCATCAAGCGAAAGGGATAATGTACAAAACAATGCAAGAAGCAGTGAAAGAGGAAGGATGAAGTTTGCTGCTGCTGGTTGCACACTGTACCGTATGCAAATTGTGCGTAACAATGGAAAGTGCATCTCGTATAAGTAGCGGAGTTGCAGTCGACCCACCACGAAAAAGGGTAGGGAATTGTAACAAAATGAAAAAAAAGGAGGAAACACAGCAGCGCAGCATACATTTGGTGAAAGCGAAATGCATCGATGCTGAACCGACGGTAAATTGTGTGGCAATGTTGCAACAACCGTTTTAATAGACAAGGAATTTAACTTTTGCATGCAAAAACATAAAAAATTTGTTCCATTGGTATAGGGATTTAAAAAAAAAAAAAATTGCAAAGTTTTCGCATCGTTATGTTCCACCGACGGGAGATAACGATAATGGACAAGCGGATCGTCCACCACTAATTGGCACTAGACGGTGGAATTGAATCGATATTTTCAATCGTCTCTTCCATATTGGAGAGAGACACATTTTTTGCTCAGGTAAATCGTTTCTCCAGCTCTTTATCTCTGACTCTGTTGTCAACTGTCTCCTATGTGTGCTCTGTGGCTGTTTAACAGATCACGAAATGAAACAAGTTCTAGGAAGCACCAAACCCTAGAGAACATGACGAATGAGTTCTTCGGCTAGTCTCGAATTACACTAAGCCTTCGTATGCTCCTGTGTGGAATAAAAACTTGCTGCCTGACGACCGGTCCTGGTCTTTTAATACATCTACATCCTACGTGTCCGTACGTACACTGCCCTCGAAGGTTGGCATTTTTATCACGGTCCACGGTGACAATTTGTGTGTACGAAGATTCCGGTTTGGCAAATGTTTCGCTGTAAAGTTATGTTTATCGATAGTCATATTTAAGGGAAAAAACAACGGTTTTTTGCAAAAGTCGTGCATGTTCTCATTTGACCGTTAGCCTGTTGTGGACTGATGCTCATACATTTGCTCCCCGGAAACGGGTCCCGGCGATGATGTAGCTACTGATTTATTTTATGTTAGCTGCTAATTGCGTCGGGCAAGAGATGTTTCTTGATGTTCGGTTTGATTGATTTAATTTAAATTTCAATTAATTGGTGTAAGAATTTGGAAATTAATTCCACTCCTTGGCTAAAGCTGCTCTATATAAAATTTTCCACCTATCTTCACAACATTTATTCACACTTCAATGTCTGACACACTTTACAAGCGATTTAAACCCATGTTTTCGGCCATCGTAGGGCAGTTTGTGTGAATAAAAGAGCACTCCACACAGACACGATCCGATACGATAGGGGAAACCCTTCATAAATTCATCTTATCGAGATGCTTCAACAGGCACGAACAGTTTCCCTAACACACACACATATGCAAACAACTAACCTTCAGCCCGACAGCCCCATACTTCTACGTTGAGCTGCCCATGTTGTTGTTTGGATTGCTTTTTTTCGGTGTACTGATACGTTTTGAAAAAAAAAAGAAAATCGAGATATACCCAACAGGGGTGAAGATGCGCTCAACGTAAATAAATAAACGGTCTATCTGAAACAAAGCGTACACCCAGACAGCGCGCAGCATTAGAACCCGTAGTCTGCAGTCACGGTCACCTCAATCAGTACGGGGAGAAGCGTGGAAAATTTGGTGGGGGGGGGGGGGGGGGTGGTTAAAAACACCTTTTTTTGACCCTGCTTTTTTTAAAATCCGGTACTGCACTCCACAAAATCGACATCTGCATCTCTTGCATCTCGATATATCAACATTGGTGTTGGTGCTGTTGTGTTCAAACCTTGTTGAGTTGGAAATAAAAAAGATGCAATGGATGCATTGCATCCAAACTGCTTCACATGCAAGACGACATCAAACCGTTTTTTTTTCTTCTCTCGCTTTCTTTTATTATTATTTTGTCGCACACACACGTAAAGGGGTCAATGGTCGTTAAGCACAGTTCCGCCGGCTGAAAGATGATATCCCGCTGAATGTGATTCTGTTTAGAATTTGTTGGTGTAGCTTTAAACCCCTCGTTTTAACCTTTTCACCACTGTTTCAGATAAATTGCCCGTACCGACTAGATAACCCTTCGCTTCAACTGTTTGTTTTAACCCTTTCAACGGTGAGTGAATTTTCCTTTTCACTCAATCAGTGTCAGTGGAAAATGATCTCCCATTTCGTTTTCGTCAGCTTCAACTGTCATCTTACCGTGGGCTAATCGATCGCTGACAGCACCGTTAAGATACAACGCGCTAAGCGTCTTAGAATGGCAATAAAGGATCATTGAAATGGATCGTCTGGTGGGCTTTTGAGTGAATTTGATATTGATCGTTCAGGTTTGAACTTTTAATGCGCAACTGATTTGAAGCTTTTGTCTGTCGGTCGAGTAGAAAACGTTCGAAGGGGGTTGCCCAACGTTGGGTGGGAGGTTGATGGGAACCTATAAATAAGATCCGCATCGATGCATCATTGTCGCATTGCGTCGGTTAATGCCTGTAGCCGCTAACAAGCTGCGACATGCTGTGATGAGCCATCCCACCAGCTCCTCATGATCGCGCGCGCGCGCGCGAATGCTTTTAAAGAAAGGTGGAACTTTACGCCTTCATTTCTCGATTAGCTCGAGACAGCAGCTTTTAAAGCGGATTTGCATGTTGATGGGGCTCAGTGGGGGGGATATTGATACTTTTGCCATAAAATGAGACACTCGCAATGGAGCAGACCAGGCAGGGATGCAATCAGATCTGTGCTGGAATGGATCTTTGCGTCCTGTCCATGTCTAATGCGATATTGCTTAAGCACCTGATTGTGTTCTTGGAATTGTCTCGCTGTAGGTGCATTCGATATTTTTGCCGGGTTTTGCGTGTCTTCCCATCTAATGAACGATTCCAGAGCTGCTCGATCAGTTCGGGTTGGTGTGAAGAAGTTAAGATACGATTTGCAAGATGAACTCGAGAAAGAATGACAGTCTTGGGATGCATAAGCTCTAGCGGTGCTCGCTCTGTAATAATGAGCTTTACGAGATGCATCTCACGTCATCGTCTTCACCAATCCGGTGCGATTATCGGGGGCGTTTGTTGGCAGCTATTTCTGATGGGGATGGGTTGTCTGTAGAAGTTGTAACACGTGATGTTGCTTTGGAACGACTTCTTTTAAGTGAAAGGTTGTGGTGTCGGTTTAGGTTATGCTTGCATATGCTCAACGTATTTACTCCATTACTCAAACTCGGGGAGTAACCATTCATTTTCTGAAACATTTTGATGTCGAAATTAATTCAATGTTAAACCAAGTTCACGATCATCACGCTGCGTGACAGGGGAGGTGAAGGAAACTTCCATTCCTAAATCCTCTGCTTACCTCCCGCACGATGGTTGTGCGGGTCGAGCAACAAAGACCACGCTTGTCTTGCCGCACGCGGTTCCACAAGCTCTTCACAGTGTATAGCAGCTCAAACATCAAAGTAATCGTTTTGAATACAATGTTTGAAGCGTGTGTCGCTTGGAGGAGGAGCTGTAAGTTTTGTCTTCACCCAACCTACTACTACTACTATTGCTGCTGCTTACTACTACCCACATTATCATTGCCATGACCTGAAATTATTAGACACAGCTCGGAATGCAAACATGTTTCGATTTTCGCTTGGCCAAGAATTTAATGTAACCTCGAGTTCGGGCGATGATGCTGTGTTACCACCATCACACTTGCGTGACAGCGGCTGGGCGAGAGCGGGCGCCCAAAGACTCTAGACCTAGGTGGAATTTATTTTTCCTGCGTGTTTTTTGTGTTAATGTTGATCGCTTGCCGGTGTTTGGCGTACAGTAGTGCGTACGATTAAAAAGTGGCTGCGAGGCGATAGAAAGGAAGTAGGGGCGAAAGAGCACCAGCTGATTGAACGTACATGCGGCCGCTTTGCTAGCGACCAATTATGTGTACGGATGAAACTTTGTCTAAGGCCCATCGAAAGCAATAACCGTAAAGATGGACGAAATATTACTAAAACTCACACAAACCACCACAAACAACAACAACAACCGCACGAAGAAGTAGAAGGGTTGGTGGAGGAGAAACATTGTGTCTTGGTCGATTTTGAAGCAATGTGTGTAGGGTTCTATCGTGTTTGGAGAGTGTTTTGGTGTGCGCTGGCAAAATCAAGATGCTGTTTGTTTGATAGTTACTATCGGGTACCGCCACCAAGATGAGCATGATGTTGCTAGTCATAAATTGAACAGTTGCAAAAAAAAAAACCGGCAACACGCAATGATGTTGAACGGGTAGAGTTTCTTTGAGATCTGTTTTTCTTTTTTGCCTTTATGCGCATGACAAGATAATTTAGGATTTGAGCAGCAAGTTCAAGTTTGTGTCCATTTGGTAATTGTGTATGTCATACAACTTAAAGTGTGATAGGCAAATTAATAGAGGAAATAGCGACCTAGTTGCATAATGTTGATCGTATGCACAATTAACGTTGTTGAGATTCAGGATTTTTTAATACCTGTTGAACATACATTGATGTAGTGTGTCTAGCGCAATGCAGGAGTCGTAAAGTGACTATTCAAAATTCCAAAAAATTCTTCACAACCTTATCTTAATTCTCTACTTAAATAACATCGTGCTGCGCATTTCTATCATTAAGAAAAACGCTGCCAAATAGCAATAGAAATTTGATGTCCATGTACCTCAACAACATAGAGAATTTTTGAGTAAAAAAAAAAACAATTTGCCAAAAGTATGTATTCCCCCGTTAATACCACCGCCGCCGACACTTAAATGGTCTCAGTGGTCGATAAATCTTACAAACAATTTTTCCGCGAGGAAAGAAAGAAACGTGCAAAACTGAATAAAACAAGCAACTCAGCGTCACTAATGAGCGTATGAGGTTGTCATTAGGCAATTAATAGTGTGTGCTCTTTCGCTTAAATTCGCGTTAGCTTGCGTATTTTGTTTTGTTTTTTTGGATTAACTTTTTTTTCACTCCTTCTCCAATAATCTGCCAGCAAATAGCGAGCCAGGTGTGTTCGTTGAAGGCTTGGCATGTATTTTCACCACTAACTGACTGGCAAAGAAAAAAAAATAGTTAAAACAATCCCATCCCATCTGCTTTCCTTCTGCTCTTCTTGCCACGAGCTGCCGCCCAGTCAGATCGGTGCAAAAGTTTAACTTAATTAAGACACAAACACACACGCCCGGGCACGCTTGAGCAGAAATCTTCTTTCTCACTATTTCATATGGTTTGGCACATTTTTTTTTTGTGTGTGCGGCTGTTGTAGCTGTTACGCTCGGAATGGATTGATGATTAGACGGCGGCGGAATTCGATGTGGAGTTATGCTGAATTAAAAGCGAAACGAAGACGAATGTTTATGAGGTGAGACCTCGGTAAATTAGGAATGGATAGGGAGGGACCTTCTTTTAGGGGTGGATTTGTGGTGTTGTAGAAAATAAATTTAAACCCCAAGCAGATTCATGCTGGGAGGCGGCAGTGTAGCAAACATTTTGGTTACATTTCTCGCTGCTCGCCCGTATTAGTTGCCCTCCCTGTTTTACGGCCATTGCATTAGGGGGCATTGCTTAATTGATGGTCCATCATCCTTTAGCATATTGATGTTGTTGGAAGCTTGGCCGTAGGCAATTAAACGCGCCATCCTTTACGTCCACCTAACAACTCCAGTAGGGATAATTATCGCCGATTACTCGCTGGCCCCGCGCAGGTGAATGTGTGTTTTAGTACGTATGGAATTAAATTAGCATGGTGGTAAAATGTTTCTACTGCCCCTCCCTTTTTAAGGCCCAGCAGCCCGGTGTAAAGGGTGGTAACAGGTTGCCCGATCTGCAAAATTATCTGAACCGAAATTCCTTGCTCGCTCTCTCTCAAGTTGTGCTGTCTTTTTATTATTCTGCTTACCTTGTGTACTATTTCGCCTACGGGGTCTTGTACGCTGCGCTAGGTTTGTACTTTATACGCCACAAAATAGCAAGGTGTAAAATGTTAACATGCAAAGCAGCCAGTGTACGCTTGGCAAGATACAATAATTCCAAGAAGCAGAATTGCTGAGAAACGGGGCGCCTTGGTGGGGGGTATGAAACGTTGTGAGGAAGTGGCAAACATTTCAATGGCAAAACTATGAAAACATGAGCCCGAAGCGAAAAGGCAAGAAATTCCATCCATTTTGGTGTTGTTGGTGGTGGTTCCTTTTGCGTAATTTCACGGCGAGGAATGCTACCAGAAAGATATTGCTTTGAAATGCCTTTGCCTGCAGCTTGCAACAACCATCAAACAGCAAACACTTGTCCTAACACCTTCTAGAAGGCATATAGGGTTTCATGCTATATTTTGCAAAGAGCAAGAACTATTTGGGTCAAGACATAGTGCTTCTGATGTGTTACAAAGCGTTGTGACTAAATTTTGCCATTCGGTAATGCAATCGAAATGAAATTGAAATCTACTTGGAAGAAAATCACGAAACAGATTCAGGTCAAGCGAGGGAGTGGTGCACCCGTGAGATGTTCTTTCCATGTTAAACTTTTCGCAAAGTTCTCCGCAACAAAGAACAGCTCTCCGTGCATTTTCCGTGAAGAAAAACTTGGAAAGTATTCATGTCTTTTTCGTTTTGCTGGAAAGGAAAGTTTCCTTCTCAAGATAAACTACCCAAGGACGAGATGAGCGGACCAGATGAAAAAGGGTGTTGTCCCTGGCAGGAATGTATATCGGTGCTTCTATCTGGGTTACGATTCAGGTCACAGCAAGGCTCTTCTCGTGTGGATTTTTGAGGATGCGCAAAAGCAAGACTGAGATTAGCGCAACGTTTTTTTTGTCGAGATGTATTTCAGTTTCAGTGTGGTTCTGGTTGGGGATAAGGAACTTTTATACTAAGGAGAAATCGGGTTGGATTTGCTGGGATATTTGGCATTGAAATTATGATGATGAGTTTTCATTCCACGATATGATGACGTCAGCAGTATGATTCTTCTTCTTTTTCTTTAGCACAACAACCGTAGTCGGTCAAGGCCTGCCTCTAACCCGCCAACGGACTTGGCGGCTATCTGTGACTTATTAGTTAAGCATAGCAGGAAAATCAGTCCTACGTATGGTGGGGTTCTCTGATCCATATGAGAATTGAACCCATGACGGGGGAATAGGTCGTACGACTTGACGACTGTACTATATGACCGGTCCCCGGTGCATTACACTACAGTAGGGAAATATAGTTGAAAGTATCTCACACTTGAAAAATCTATAGTAGTGTTGTAATCATAAGAAAGATTGAAAATGTATGTTAGAAAAAATTACACAAAAAACGCTTTGTCCTACCATTAGGAACCGAGTTGTTCTAAACATTCCTCCCAGATAGGCTGCTTAACACATGACATGATATGGAAAAAGGGCGAAGCGGCATCGACAGTTCATCGCATTTAGAAACGCTAGACTGCACTTTGTGACCGTTGGCAGTAGTCTGCATTGCATTCGATGGTGTTGGTAGTAGTGACGAAGGAGGTGACGGCAAGATTCAAGGGTGGGGGGGGGGGAAACAGCGCGCTTATGCGGCTATGGCGCGCGCGTTACGCACCGCTGACGCCTCAGGTCGTTTGCACGCCTAGAACCAACGCACCGTACCGATCGCAATTTCAAACCATTCGTGTATCTGTCTGTATCTGTGTGTGATTGTATATTTAGAAAAGAAAAAAAAACGCCATTGCCTCGTCAGTCCATCCTTCCTTCCGGTAAAGTTTTTGTGCGTGTTTAGTTTTTTTTTTTGTCGTATCGTTCCAATCCGAAATTGTGTTTGCCTTCGACCGAGGGGGAGTAAGTGTTCGAATCGTCTACGCGGGAGTTATTATTTTAGCGTTGCTTGCCATTGGCTGTTGGTTGCATCTTCTTGGTGTTTAAACCTTGCTGAGAAGAAACCACTTTGTGCATGGTTTTCCAATTGTTTCGTCGATGCGAAATTGCGATAATGTTAGTTTTTGGTTCTGGCGCTCTTCGTCACCCGTGCTCTAACGCCATGATGAATGGTTTGTCGCTACGGTTTGATGCATTTGAAGTTTATTTTTAGCCAATTAATTGTTGCTTAGTTTTGTTT
>KB696899.1:0-11013 GCA_000349165.1 Anopheles christyi | reverse complement strand
AGTTCTTTACTTACTTCTGAATAAAATAAACTGTTGTCATTATATATTAATACTTTTTGTATATGCAATAAAGAAATGCTTTATATAAACACACACACATAGCAATAAACCAAAACTTCTGTTGCTTCAAAAGGTAGCGTATACATACGTGCGCCGAATATAAATGATAAGAGAGAGACCTAAATAGTGCCAATTAATATACATTGCTGCATTTTGCATTTTAATATGCAATTTGCGACTTGCGGTACTAGAATAAGCACCAATCGCACATCCATCGTTTTGAAAACATGATTTGTAAAACATCAAGGTTTAATCAATCAAGTTATATTTATACTCAATGTAGAATTCATGTCGCAAACGAGAAAACTCTCTAATATACAATAATATCAAGGTTCTATTTTTTTTTTTTATTCAAGAAGAACGGCCATGAAAGGCCGTATTGCTTAGGTTCTATATATAAATATGTATAAACCAGAGTATTTCCAGCAATGGCTAGAAACATAATCATTAAACTTATACTTTTGTGAACCAGAACATGATGCATGGTATTTATTTCCTCTACATCGTTGGTATGATTGATGGTTGATGATCATTTGTCGAAAATGAGAATCGAATGCTTTTGCACTTGTTTATTGATTAATTTATTTTTCAAATTGAATTATTGGTTGGAAAACTAAAACGTGTGCCAAATAACTACAATCAATATGATCGTATCAATTGCTGCAAGCAGCAGATAAAAGTTTTATACAGTATCGGAGGATAACAGATAATCAATATTTTTGTATCTTAATTTGATTTGAATTTATTTTTGTTTATCATTCTAATTATCGAATTTACTTTTGTCTATTCGCTATTCCTCTGAGAAAAAAACATCATTCATGCTAACGTACATAGGTAACTTGTTCTGGTACTTTTTATGTTGTGCAGTTGTTAAGAAATGTATTTCATTACCTGTTGAGAAGCAGTACAATCTAGGCAGAGTTATGGAGCATTTATTGTGGGAATATGAAAAAGGAAAACATTATAGCAAATTTATATAAACAAAGCATCTCCAACCACCGAGTTGTTTCCATGTACTTCCACCAACCGAACCGGTGGCCATAAGAACACACTCTTTACTATATGCCGTAGCATGCCTCATGCCGTAGCATGCTGCTTGAAGGTAGTGATGTAGCAAAAAGAAAAACAGTTATAATATACCACTTGTTCCCGATATTTCCCGTCCTATTTCCTTAGGGGATGCTGCTTTTTAGACACATAAACAATCTTACCTTGTTCACCTGGGTTGCTTGCCATACGTCAGTGACGATTAAAATAGCTAACCGTCTCGAGAACCAGACGAGCTAAAACAGAGAAGCTCTATGAAGTATGAGCGCATAGTCTAAACATTGTCCATGTTCAAGCTCTTATGTATGTGGGGTTTTATGTATGAGTAGCACCATAGACGAATTCAACTATTCAATAGAACAATTTTGAATTACTATTTCTTTTAGTACATCAAATCATACATACATTTTGAGAACAAAACAAAATGAGAAAATATTTTTGACTCAGGAGAAGCTTTCAGGAGAAAAATAAACATGATGCAGTTTATTTCATTTTGACCAAACACAGGTTTATGGTTGTAAAAGATTGAATCAAGTACCACAAGACTTTCACAGCCTCTTGCTTTTCATGGTAAGGCGTGCCAGGACAGTGAGGATTGGTCGAAAGCGAAAGCGAAATCTTTCTTAAATTCCGGTATTGGGAGGATGCTAAGAGAAATCGGCACAGCAGAGACGATCGCGTACTCCGGACCAATCCAAACGACTAACCGCTACACATTTCGTCATTGGTATTTGGATAAGCAAACTGAAATAAAGACTGTCTCGTTCTGCAGCAGTTTATCTCTGTCTTGTATACTTCAAATCAGGAACACCCCAGGAGTAGACTGGAAAAGTTGATCAGATCAAGATTTCACTTTCACCGCCATCTTCAGTGGAAGTTATTTCATGAGTATGTGGAGTGTTTTGCAGAAATGGGGGTTTTTGGTTAACATTTGGACAAATCTTGTTTTATATGTGTTTCAGTTAAATTTTATTGGATTTTACATAAGGATTATTTTTTAAACATGCAAACTAATTTATTCTCTCCCACACACTTTTTGCTTAAAAAGCAACAGGCTTTTAGCCCTTTTTTTTTCTTTGGTTTAACATTGGTACTCGGTCAACCCATCAATATGTTTGCTAGGATATCTTTTAAATCTTGACTTGACTTGACAGTACTGTACTGCAGTTTCAATAAAAAAAAGTTAAGTATACTTGTAAAAGGCCGGTATATACATGTAGTGAAAAAGGTTACAAAAAAATCATGAAGTGTCAAAGTTCAAATTGTGATAGGTGATGGTTTAATAGTTTCACTTAAACCGAAAACTATTGTTAAAGTATTTCTTAATAGGAGGGTAGATTCTCATCGCACATTGTTATTTGAAAACTATGTTTGACGTTTGTGTAAGTATGGAAACATCTGTTCCAAATGTCATGCAATCTTCGCGTACTTAAAAACTCAGTCAGAATTGGATCATCATGTATCTTTCGATCTTTTTCAATTTCAGCGGAATTTTGTAGAAGATTTATGAAAATTACGTACATGAGTTTGAAGCAACTTACATTATTTTTATTTTACCGAAATTTGAACCAACTACAAATTAATTCTCATGGAATGTGATGTTAAACATACTAGGTGAAAGGAAAAATTACTTACGTTAAATTTTTAAATCAACGCTTAAACTAATTGTTGGTTAAAGATCTTTGACAACCGGTCTAGCCCAGTCGGAGATTTATTTAGAAACGCTTAGTTTCTTCACCAGATTAGTTGACAGGTTTAAACAGCTGCAAATTCAGGAATGTCGCCTTGAACCAGAATGTCCCCTTTACGATTCATGATGGCAATTTTTTGTTTTGGCTAACTATGAACTGCCTTGGACTGGCTAGCCTTTTAATTAGCTGACTATATGGGAGTTATTTTTGTCACTAATATAGCTGGATAGTGATACATGCGTACAATGTACTGTTGAGATAGAAAGTTAACTCATCCCTCCTTTCTAAGGAGTACCAGTACAGTAAGGGTTAGCGGTCTATCCATTTGTATAGGGGTCTCTAAACCACCGCATGCATGCCAAATGTAGCTTTTACATCTGCCAAAAGTTCCAATAATTTATAATAATTGTTTATATTATACAAAAAAGATATTATGACAATTTAGAAACGAAACTTATGGTTCATTATTTGCCTCTCTATGTTACATTAGTATTTTAATTTGAATATTCACTCATCCACTAAAGGTAATGGCAAGATATTTGTCAATGATATTAACGCCAAGCAAGAAGAAGATTGGCGCAGATAACTAGATTCAAATTTTCAAATCATATGACTTATATGTAAATTCATTTTTGTTGGACAAATTTACATTACACCACTGGATGTGGCTGAGATGAGTTATACAACTTCCTTTATTTGATGTCCTTAGTGTTTGATCGTGACAAGTATCAGAAACCATTCACATGATAATCACATACTATAACACTTGACGCGTTTAAAACTAACATTATAGAACATACCAATGACTGGCCGACTGACAGTAGCGGAAAGCATTCGACACAAATACTATTACCTTTTTGTACTGCATACCTATGACTGGTGAGACGCTGAGCAGTACCAATCGAACACACGTGTAAGTTCGAAACAGTTGATTGCTAATAATGCCCCTGATTCCTGCTAATGGTCGATTTCTTGCAGCAATAAAAAAACTACTCTATGGCCTTATACAATAACTGCATTGAGTGTACGTCTTGTTCCCCACCTGTATTCGAATTCCATCCCGTTCCTATACCTAAACCAGCTCTCGAGAGTTTGTTCTTTCTCTTGATTTCAAAATACGTAGAAGCTATGCACGATTGAACGCATGTTGGAACAGTTTAAACAGCTCCCTCCTACGACTACATAGCCTAGCGGTGGAAAATGTAAATAAAGCAATTAACTGTTATAAAACAGAAGAGTTTCTTACTTAAACCTGGGCGTTTGTATTTCTATCTCTAAAGGCCTGTTTGCCCCATTTTCTTCATATGCCCGCGTTCATAAAAGTATTGTTTGCATGCGCAGGGTTATAAAACAATTGTCAATCACATAATATCGAATGGAAGCATAGTTCCCGCGGCGACTGTGCCGTTATAATACAATGTTATAATACTATTGAGGTTAATTGCTTGGTTTAGATTTGTGCTCAGATGGGAATTGCACATTGAAATTATTATTGGTCTTGTTGATTTAGAAATAAATTATTTAAAACGTAAGCTCTTATCAAATGGTATCCCGAATGTTTCCGTATGAAAAAAAAAACTGTATAACCACATTGAACAAAAAATCAGTTTAATTTTAAGTGAAATACAGTAAGAAATCTAAAGCTAAAATCATTTAATTGTAGCGTCCCATTCCACGATTCCTATCGAAATTTTGAGAAATATATAAAAACAGTAAAACTGGGTCCAGCTAAAGCGTCACGCATCGTTACTAATTTCGGTGGTGAAAAATTGACTTATTTAGTCGAATAATAAATCCTTTACACAGGTGTTTCCTTGATTTTGCCAACTTCGCTTGATGCATTCATTGTCCAACGGCTTCTACTTTAACCAACAATCATAACCCATCTATAAATCTAGAAATAGGTTAATCAAATACATTCACATGCTATTCATCATTTTGCGATATACTGTGGCTTGCGCTTTTGTGCATCTTCGCTTGGGTTCCGTTAATATGGTGTAGCTCATAAAATTTGGCGATCGTTTCACATTAAAATTCGTTCCTTCGTTTGACCTTTTTCAATCATTCAATTCAGTAGCGTTTGACCTATATACCTTATTATCTATGTCAGCTTTCAATATTATATAATCTATTTAAAAGGCGCCTTCCGGTCTAGTTTAGAATGCAATCGAGGACGGCCTTTTTATTGAGCTTTACGTTGATGGATGTGCTGAAAGACATACTTGTAGATGTATACATGAATTTTAATGATGTTGAATAGCCGATCAATATAAAAAATATTTAGAAGTGACATTCCGCTATTCACGAGAAAATGCTGCTAGAATTATGTTTGCTTTATAGTTTATTGGCTCTATTAAACTATTAATTACTGTACGGGTAACAGATCAGATGTTTATAACGCTTGAGCTGAGTTTATTTTATATTCGCCGAAAGCTCGACTGCACGTGGTCTGCGGTTGTGCAACATAATGAATAATTGAGTAACGCGGTTCAAGCGCAGCTCTGAATTAGTAAACAGATTGATGGTTGTATCATACATTTTGCTTTGGTTATGATTACGTTAGCTATTCCAAACTGTGACAAAATCGCCCAACACTAAAAGCCAAACAAGCAGCTATCTTAGAATAGAGGGTTGGGTTTATGTTGTGGTGGTATATTACCATGCTAGTAAATTATATTGAACACATTAATTTTAGAGATGAAATCAAAATTTTGTTTGTTTTGCAAAGTTCTTCAAAATATATTTTAGAGCAATTAAAAAAAAGGATAAAAAAAAAATTGCGTTTATCTTGTATATTTGTTACGCGATTTCTAGACTTTCTTTTCCGTATATTTCAATTGGCACTGTTGCAATGAATGAAGCGTTAGCGTTATGCTACCGCAGCCTGATAGACACTTCGCTGGTACTTTTTGCTGTATTTTCGTCACGCATTGATGTAGACAAAGTAGCATAATTAACTCATCACATTCCCATCGTTTCCTATAGCAAACAATGCGAACACTTACGTTGGATAGCTTTACCATGAGAAAAGAGCACGCAAAAGTGCATTAGTAGTCATGCTTTTCATTCATGCCTAAAACTTGCATCGTACGTTGACACTTGCTGCGCTGCGTTAGCCTATGATAAAAAATACGACTTTAAAAAGGATTAGGTAGATTAGCACCGTGAATCATAGTCTACGACATTGCTAACACATAATGGCTTACATAAAGGGTGATTTTAGATATGGTGAATAATTAAGTGGCACCTTTCATTTGAAGTTACATAAAACAACGGAAAAGTAATTAGAATAGAGATTGGCTTTCATGAACAAGAGTCGATAGGTTAATGATCCGTTTATGGAATCATTACGCTACAACACGAATTAGGGTGTATAATTTTTTATTAAAGAAAAAATAGTGTATGACAAACGTATCACTGTTATAATTTTAATTGATAAACTATGAATATCGCCATGACATAATGACATGTTTTCAAGTTGTTCTTCTTGTTTATTTTTTTTTCAGCCAGACGATAGCAAAATTATGAAATGAATGTTCATCGTCGTTTGGTGAGCGAGTATACAACGCAGGATATACACAAGAGAACAAACTTTCAATAAAAGATTGAAAGAGCCGCACCCATCCATTTATTCTTATTACTGACACACAAACGACACTCCCTCCCGGCTTGGACGGCTGGAACACTCCAGAATGACTTCGTCCTACGAACGTATCAAATCAGAATGCAAACAAAAGGGTGTACTATGGGAAGACGAAGATTTCCCAGCAACGCAATCGTCCGTCTTCTACCACCAAACGCCACCGTTCACGTTCCAGTGGAAAAGACCACACGAGATCGTCTCAAATCCGGTATTCGTCAACGATGCGTCCGCGCAATTCGATATCGTGCCTGGTAAGATGGGCGATCGTTGGCTGGTGTCGTGTTTGGGCGTGCTTTACCTTTCAAAAGGGCTGTTTTATCGAGTTGTGCCGGCTGATCAAAACTTCGACAAGCCGTATTATGGAGTGTTTCGCTTTCGGCTTTGGTGGTGTGGCGAATGGTTAGAAGTGCTGGTAGATGATCGATTGCCCACAATAAATGGCAAATTGGCCTTCCTGCAAGCACAGAATACTAACTCCTTCTGGCCAGGTTTGTTGGAGAAAGCGTACGCAAAGTAAGTAGCACAATGGACACATGCATCGGTGGATTACGCAAAAGAGGATTGCAGAATTACAAAGAATGTTCTGTTATTTATATCTTTCCTTTTTTTCTTGACAGACTGCACGGCTCCTACGAAGCGTTGAAGTATGGCACACTCCTGGACGGATTGGCCGACTTGACCGGAGGCATCACCGAGTCGATATCAATCAAAGTAGATAGCAATATCCTCATACGACCGCCGCTTCTACATAACCTGTTGGATACAACAAGCATCATAACCTGCACGATCAACAATGGTACCATGACACAGATTCGTAACCAAACTGAGGCTTTGCCGAACGGAATTCATGTGGGAATTAATTACCGACTGTGCTCGATGGACAAGGTATGGGCACACACGGCGAATTGATGTTGAGGTGAAACTGGAATACTGAAATGTACGATATTATTTTACATTTATTATTTACAGGCCGAAACTATAATGGGCGACACAGTTCAGTTAGTGCGACTCCGAAATCCTTTGGCCCAAACGCTCAGTAAATCGTCTAACTTCAACGGTGACTGGTCATCGTTTTCCAATTCCTGGGAACGTGTTACGATGAACGAACGGAATCGACTGATCGAACAGCTCGATCAAGGGGAATTCTGGATGTCATTTTTCGATATGACCCAAACCTTCACGCACCTTGAGTGCGTTCATCTCGACTCAGATACGGCTAGGGATGAGCCACAATTAGCCGATAAAAGTCGCCGTTGGCTAATGCGATTGTATCAGGGTGCATGGAAACGAGGAGTTACAGCTGGTGGATGTCGTAACAATCCGGACTCATTCCACATTAATCCCCAGTTACAACTATTTCTTAGCGAAAAAGAGGATGTCATAATCTCCGTCAACCAGCATAGCGTGCTTGAACCGAAAGTAATTGGATTCACGGTGTACAATCTCAATAGTGGTATGCATAATCATATTTGTTGTGATAAACAGTCGTAGAATTTCAATGTGTACTTGTGCAATTACTTTCTTTTCATTTAATTAGTGCAAAACATCAATGGTTGTCTGTCGAAAAATTTCTTCAAGAAGCATAAAAGCTTAGTCAACTCTCAATATACCAACTCGCGACAGATAAGTCATCGATGTTCGCTTGATCCTGGCCGCTACCTAATTATGGCCACCACGTTCGAGCCTGCTGAGGAAGCATCGTTCAGTGTCAGAGTGTTGGGCAGTACCATACGATTGGCTCTTCTTGAAACTCAAACCATGCTTCTGCTAGATCCGTTCCCGCTGCTCAACTCTAACGCTAAGATTACGATCGATTCTTCAAATAACAACAATAATAATGGCATCTCATGTAGCACTGCTCAGTACGAACCAGTATTTATGCAACTGGCGGACGATCAACGGTAGTATATTGTTAATTTCTCTGACTGAAGTGTTCAGATAACAACAAGTTTTTCCTCCATCTCGTTCAAGGACCCTCAATTGCTTTGATCTGCAAGAATTACTCGAAGCGTGCCTTCCTAACGATTACATTCGAAGCTGTGCCAGTATAGACGTTTGTCGACAGGTGGTTTGTTTAATGGATGTAAGTATTATTGATAGTACCTTTAGTAGTTGTTTATTGCTTGCAAGTGCATACTTATATTTTTTTATCTTTCGTAGAAAACGAATCGTGGTCGTATTAACTTTAACGATTTCAACAAGTTCATGATCAACCTCAAAACCTGGTGGGGAGTGTTCAAGATGCACACCAAGGAAAAATCCGGCATACTAAAAGCAGAACGATTACGAGACGCACTTTTCGATGTTGGATTCCAGCTCAGTACGGATAATATTTCCATCCTTATCTTACGGTATGAGATCCAAAAAGAATGGAGTAAAAATAGAACCTGATTTATGGATGGATTTTCAATTCTTTATAGATACATGCGAAGGGATGGAACACTTCGGCTAGCTGACTTTATATCGGCAATCCTGCACCTAACTATGGCTTTTGAGCTGTTTAAAGCAAAGGATACGAATCAGGATGGCATCATTAGCATGGGAATGACTGAGGTATATCTACTTATAAGAATATTGTTTCAAACGATCAAAAGTGACTGTTTTTAATCATTTTCAGTGGATTAAATCTGTGTTTATGTGCTAAAGCAACAACGATGGGAGTTTGAACACCAGTTCTAAACATATACCATGCAGTCATTTCATTATCTACCGAAGGATACGTCGTCATCTCCTTGAAAAATATTCTAAGGATAAGTTGACAAGTGATGATCGGTAGCAATCGAACATTGTTACAACCTTTATCAAGCATTAAATATATTTTTCATAATTTAAGTGCGATCAAAAGACAATTTCTATTGATATGTTAAATATACTCCTGTCTGTATTATAGCTCCTGTAAAACCGTTTTCATAGATAAGTTAGACCATATGCGATACACAAAAAACAACCATAAAGATAATTTATAAATTGTTGTTTATATGCGATTGTAAGCAGAGGTGGATAGATGGAAGCAGAGAATAGATGGAAAAGTAGCGCATGACACAACTTGTATCAGCAGGTATGTGAAACCACGAACAAAAGTGGTATCAGGATTGTAAATAAAGCAACTCTCTTGAATTGAAAGTACATACGGTTATGTAATATTGCAGTTTGTAGAAGATTATTACTGTTTAGTTCTACATCGAACAGCACGCCGTTTCACTAACACGAGTAAAGGAGGGAAGGAAGAAGGCTGCAAGCCATTGGGTGTCAGAAGTTGAATAAAGAACGGGCGTGAAAACGGCTCTCACTAAATAGACACAAGGACAAACATTTGTTAAAGAAAAGATATCACAAGGTTGGGCACATCATAGACGTCATGACTTTCGTGATCTTTCACACTTTTACATGGCGTGAAAAAATCATTCTTTACAAACTGTTACAAAATAATATGCTTATACAAAAACCATACAAAAAATACAATGTTTAAACTGTGGATGGGACAAATCGAACACCACAGCTCGTTTGAATTTTCACGACAGTGCGATTGTCGCGGGTAACATAAAATCATGCAGTGTTGTGCGGATTGCATACTTATTAATTTATGCAATCTGTACAGCACTGCATGATTGTAGCTCGAATGTGCTAGAATGTACACGTGGTATGTAAAAAAATATTTATATTCATACACTGCGTTACTAAATGATAGCAACAGCTACCATTTTTACGATCTGAGCCAATGATAAAGTATCGAAAAAATGTTTGTTTAATATGTAACATCTTTGATTAAATTAACACAATACTTTTTAGAAAAACTATTTGCAAAAATAACAAAATTAGCTTGGTAATACAAATTCAATATTAATAACGGCGGTTAATAATGATATCTTCACTTTGGATTACAATTAAAATACGGCATAAAAGTATGTCTTCTATGACGGTTTAAAGGCTATAATCAGGGTATATAACTTGTGTGTGAATCCTGGAGCTCCTGTAAGGTATCGGTCTCTGTTCAATCTTCATTATTTCTATTTTCTATTTGCTCTAACAAATATTTCTTACAAGTTTTCAATTAAATTGAGAAAAGGCTGGCCTGATAATTATGTTGTTTTTCGTTCGTTTGCGGTCGACTGTTGCTTTAATATTCTTCTTCTTCTTCTTTATTGGCGCGATCATGTTTGAGCCCGTCGTTGTCACATTGACAGGTTGCCAATCGTTCTCCAGGATGCTAGGTCCAGGGGTGCTTCCCTCCATCTTTTTCTGCTCCCGACTTTCGACAGGTCGTTTTCCAGGATAGCTACGCGCCTCTGCGTCTAGTGCCGAACTACGGGTCGCCTAAGCGAACCTGCTTGGTGGGGCACGAGTCCGACATCGCCCAAACATGCCCGAGCCATCTTATCTTGCCGGCCTTCGCCGCCTCCAGACACGATGCTTGAACACTCCGCCAAAGATAGTCCTGAGGATGAGCTGCTCGAACATGCATATAGCGCTTGGACTCATTTATGGACTCATGCCCATAAAGAACCACAGGGCGTATCAATGTGCAATATATATCACATTTCGTCCGTTGTTGAAGGTATCTGGATCTCAGTA